>DWLS01002810.1:0-17180 GCA_018246255.1 Pachliopta kotzebuea | reverse complement strand
ATTATGCGACATTATTATTTCGCTTAGATTTTCTTTACTTATATTCTTGTCCATTCTCATCTCTATATCTGTCCTATACCTTGAATACTTTGGATAATCTATAAGAAGGTGCATAATACTTTCTTCAATGTTAGGATCACAAATGTGCAAATATTACTATATTCCGCTTTGAAGGGTAATGTATGCTAGTGAAATTACTAGAGTAACGAGACTTAACATATATCTCAACACGACGAGTGCAATGTCGTGCTGTATATACCATCTTAACCAGAGCTATGTTATGGGTAAGTGTATCACTTACTATCACGTGAACATGTTGCTCGTCTCTTGCTTGCTTACATTTCTTGGTAAACAACTAGTAGTTCATAGTCCAAAAGGTATTGTGTAAATTTCATGTTTAAAATTTACGAGTTTGAATAATCTTTGTATGATTTTCTACTGAATTAAAGTGTTGATTGTATTCTCATTATCATTATTAGAACAAGTCTTTCCAAACCTCTTATGTCTCATATCCCACTTGTGAGGAAATAAATTCTCTCTGTCCCCTTTAAACCTTATGATTTTTATTCAATGCTCCCAACAATTTTATTTTTTTAGTATGTACTTTTTGTCTATCTTCTCTTTCAACAACAAAGAAAACTTAAAAAGGTCGTTAATCATTTTAGAAATGTTTGTTTTATCCGACCCTCTAAAATTACAAAATTATTTTGAAGTTTACGCTTCACCGTAGGAAACACTGTATTAGATAAGTTTATGTTTCAGATAGCTCATAAAATTACAAAATTAGCTCGATTTGAAGTTTAGGCTTTAACTTCTGAAACACTGAATAAAGTATTTCATTTCAATTATCGACATTTCAAACTCTTAACGCAGTCATCTCTAGTACATCTAGATTTTGATATAAATAGCGTAATAGTTCTGACGCGGGCCAGTGAAGCGGTGCCCGCGCAATAATACGAATGTAGCATACGGAATTTTATTAATTAGGGTTCCGTTGTGGAATAGTGAAAGAAAATGGGTGCTACGAAGTTGGAGAAGGTTCCGTTTGAGGACGCGCTCAAAATGACTGGTAGGTTTGTGTATAATAGTATAATATATTGGATCATGTACAAGCGAAGTGACAGGTAGATTTAATACCTATGGGCTCCTTGCCCAAACCTAAAGATGTGAGATGTGGAAGGGACATTGCTACTATTATTGCTATTGCTACTGAAAAAAACTGATAATTTAAATAAATAAATATAATTAGTATCATCATCAGCGGATAGAAATCCTCTGCTGGATATAGGTCTACCCAATCAATGGGTTGATTTGGTCTGTCTCCCACCACGCGGGCCCAATGCAGGTTAGTGGAAAGCCAAAGCCTCGTCTGTTGATTAGCAAACTGCACCACGAGCAGGTGAAGATGTGTTGGGTTCCTAGTTATTGTATGGGACCCCTTACACCCCCTCATAATTAGTAAACTTAAAATTACTAATTAAAACCTAGATTTAACTAGCCAAGTATATAATAGAACTAATACGAATTACGTGTCAATTAAGAATATTGTAATATAAGTATAAGCAAAGTAAATTACTGGTGGTAAGTCTCCGTTACCGGACCGTCTATAATACTGCAACTCCTATTTTTACTGCAATATAGTAATGTGCATACATTACTGTGTATTGAAGGAAACAGAAGACTTAGCAACTTAGGTATCAGGGCGATGAGCGCAATATGGTGCTGTGTACCATCTTTACTAGGACCATGTTATAGGCAAGCGTATCACTTAACATCAGGTGAATGCCTTGCTCATATCATGGGCTCATCAAATTAAAAAGAAGAAATAGTTGTAGATGTGTACTCTTTGTTGTTAATACTATGAGTAAGGCGAAGAGTTGCTTTAAGTTTATATGTTTAACTTAGCAAGGTTATAGTTAAGCACCAAGATATTTAACAAAAATCATCTGTGATAGCAAACCGTTATTTTTTCAGGTTTCGGCAAGTTCAATTATGTAATGTTATTACTTACTGCAAGTATAATCATGGGGATGGCTTTTGAGATATTCTCTGTTTCCTACCTGGTGACGGCTAGTGCCTGTGAACTTGGCACCGTCAGCACGCAGCAGGGTCTGATTGCTGGTACTCCTTTAGTAGGTAAGGCTATGTTTTTAAGAGTTTCCATCACAGCCATAAAGGGAATAATGAAATTGAGTGAACTTATACATCTTTCCCTCAACTACTTGTTACAACAGTAACTTCACCTTTCTAGTTAGATGATAAGATCTAATAATGACACCATTGTTAACTTGATGATATAAATACCATGGAGTCGATCTTGGGGATTTTGTAGGCCTCACAGACCTTTCACATGTCTTTTTTAAATCATTGTGATCATAATAATCCACAAAAGAAGAAAATGGATAAGTTAATTTAATTCGATGATTATTTTAAAATAGTGTAGTATGCTGTAATACTTAAGATAATATATACATATTAATTAATTAACGTAACTTTCGCATGTTCATAGAAAATCGTAATCATGACATCAAATTAAATAAGGTATTAACTTTTCATCAGTCTATATTTGCTGTGATGGCGTAAAGTATTTTACGTCATTTGATAAAACGAATAAACATTACTCTTACAATATATTACGTAAATATAATATATAGCAGACATACGTAACTTGTTTTTGTAGTTTACTTACTTCCGTAATGCAGTGGTTAGGTACCATCTTTATATTTTTAATCTCGTCATAACAGGATTACCAAGTTCCGGCTATCAACATAAAAGTTGACAATAAATTGATATTGGCAAAAGTCTCCGCATATTCACAAGATGTTACCGTAAAATTGTGGACCAGGTCATAAATAAAAATAGAATCTAAATCCTTAAAACTCACAGGATGCAAAATTAAAGAATGAAATAAGATTGAGGACAAGAGAAATAGAATTGCATAAAATAGTAAAAAAAATATTGATTTATGGAAATGCGGTGAATTAGGTCTGAGGAGGACATGGAAGGAAAAACAAAATGATGTATAAAGAGAAAGATAATAGGAAGTATGAAAGCGAGAAATTAGGGAAAGATAAAAGAAAAATAAAAAGTACCCACATAACGAAGGGGAAAGCAATATAAAAATCACGAGAGGGCAGGAGTATAAAAATTAACACGCTTCGTCATCTTCAGTCTCTTTATAACTTAACAATGTTCTTATTGGAAGTAAAAAATCTTAGCTATTGGTTGCTCCGGTAGCAATACACAGAGGAAATTAAAAAATTGCAATTAGCATTTGCAAATTTTGAGCTCTTTCCTAGATTAATTTTAATGGTATACATTATATAGCAGTAGCAATTAGTTGTTAATAAAAAAAGTATAGTTGATTTCTTCCTGATCATAGTAACATTTCACAGGTATCATTGTGTCTTCGCAATTTTGGGGCTACTTGGCGGATACCAAAGGTCGCAGGAAGGTGCTCTGTTGGGAACTGACCTTCGGATTCTGTGCCGGATTCCTCGCGACTTTCTCACCTAACTGGATTGTATTTACATTGTTTAAGTTTGCGTCTTCTTGTGGGTACGTTTCTAATATTATATTTTTTTTATAAAAAAGCAATGCTGATGTTGAGAAATTAGAAAAGGATATCCTTTTATCTGTCTTCGTGTCAGCATTTTCTTCTTCTCTATCGTGTAATTCATAGCTCAAGATTGAACTAACATTGAAAATTTTTAATGACGCAATGATTAGCTTCTTCCTCCATAAACAAATGTTAATAATACCAGTAACTTCAGTTCTCTTCAAACTATTCAATACAGTAAGATCAGCAGATTGCTACTTGACTGCTAAAACAGATGATGTAGGCTGTGCTTTACTATTCAACAACTACTTCTATAAAATCTGCGGCCTATCTAAAGGATTCAGGACTTGCGTGTTTGGAGGAGAGATCTCTTTTCATCTTGACACTACTACGATTTTTTTTATCGAACAGTATGGCGGGTACGTACGCGTTAGCTTTAACCTTGCTTGGAGAATGTACGCCTGAAAATAGAAGGTCTTCAATGGTCGCTCTTACTAGTAGCATATTCTTCGTCTGCGCAGGATTAATGGCAAGTAAGCATATCATTATACAATTCTTTTACTTTAAAGAAATTATAGAATTCATATTTAAATGTCCAAAGAAGAAACTAAATAGAGGTCAGGATATATTAATATGAAAAATGAAGCCATCGGATTCTGAACCAAACCCAAGCTTTAAGTCTTACCTCAGTGGAACGGATTATAATAATAGCTGCATTCTTACCTTGATGGTAGAAACAAGGCGGATGATACCTACTTAAGAGGTTTCCACAAAAGGGTATTTTGCCGCTAGTGAAAAACAAGAGTGATAGTCACTCGAAGTACTTTTTTTCAGTTCTCGCCATACCAGTTCTACCCTTAAAGTTCGCATATTATATACCCTTTCTTGACATCCACTTCAACTCCTGGCGGCTTCTTAACATCATATACTGTATTCCATGCGCCATAAGTGCCTTTGGCATGTTCTACGCCTACGAGAGCCCGAAGTACCTACTCAGTGTTGGACAAGAACAGGAGGCTTTGGAGATTCTGAGAAGTTTTTACGCTATCAACAATGGTGTGAAAGCTGACTTTAAGGTGAGCATTTAAAATGTTTCATTTCTTTCTAATATCTTTTTTTATTGTATTTTTGATCAAGTGATTGTTTTGTACAGTTTGAACTTGCTATTTATTTCTGTCAACCAATGGTTGGAATGGTCTCATCATCAGCCAATAAATGGTCACGGCTGAACATAGGCCTCCACTCCGATGGACAGTCCACCTTGTAGAGGCTTTGCCGCACTGGATTTACTAGTATTTGTCGCCACTCTAGAATCTTACTGTTTTATCGACCGTCAGTCTTTCGAGCAATTTGCCCGTCCAATTGCCACTTAAGTCTAGCAATAGTTAGGGTTATTTTATTGCCCTTAGTTCTTCTAAGGATATACTCATTTACGATTGAGCAACACATCGAGCACAGCCCATTCCATAGCCCTTTGTACGACTCGAAGCATCTTCATAAGGCCCATTGTAAGTGGTCACATTTCAGTTCCGTATGTCATCACTGGCAACAGGCACGAATTAAAGAGTTTAGTCCTCCGATACTGCGACAGGTGGGACGATAAGGTGATGGTGAAGATGAGGGAATGGACTAATAATATTGTATTTTAATGAATGCTATTCACACGTTAATTTTGATGAATGATTACCGTTTCCCATGTACTCACGAATGTTAACAACTCTGTACTAGTGTTACTGCTATTTTGTTGATTATAGAATATTATTTTGTAGGTGAAGTCAGTAACTTTAGATGAAGATGGCGTAAGAAACAATAAGGAGGGTCTGTGGGCTTCCATCGTGTCTCAGACTGCACCGTTGATGAAGCCTCCGTTACTGAATAAGACTTTATTGTTGTCTTTGCTGTTTATCATCGTCTATTTCTGGTATAGTCTTTTATGTTTTGAAAGAAATTAATTTAACTGAGTTTTTAACATCGCGGCTTTAAAACTGTAAATTCGGACTTTTTTTAGTTTAAATCCGTATCTGGTGTGGCTTCCGTACATATCCAATGGTATAATGGGCGCGATAGAGAGAGGAGAGGGGAATTTCACTTTTTGTGAGATGTTGCAGACTTCATTGAATGGTGGCGGAGCTAAGGTACTATCAATAATTTTTAAAAGAAACCTGTTACTTTCTACAGAAAACAACAGGCTGCTATAAAGAATACATACTCTTTAACGTATTTATAAGGTATCAAAAAGGTTTGTACGAATTCATTACAACACTGTTTTACTAAAATAAAATCGTAGCTATGAATGAGTTTTGGCCAAAACAGACAACGTATTTGTATTTAAATTACAACTAATATAATGTTAAGCATTATGTTAATATCTCATTGCCTCTAATAGAAAGAGGTCCTGTATTATTAGTGGGAACTGGGCGGAACTAATATATTATAATATTTATATAAGTAAACGGAAAAATGGGGTGCACACAACAGCTCAAGATCCAACCCAATCCTTCTACTCGTGGTACAACTTACTAAACAGCAAAGTTTTTTTGGATGCGGAGCGAAACTTTTGAAAAGATGACTTACCTTCCGAAGGGAAGGTCACGGTCGTAAACTAACACAACGGCCAGAGACCACGTCCAGCTATCGTCTTCTTCCGAGACAGAGAAATTTCAGGTTGTAGTTGTAATTGAAGACTTAACAAATGTTACAGGTCACCGAATGTAACTTGGATTCCACCGCCATGCTCATGGTGTTTGTGATCGATCTTCTGTTCGCGACTATAAACAGCATTCTGACCGCTTTAATGAGCTGCTGTGGAAGGAAAGCTGTTATTATTTCTACACAGGTAAACAATTTTTTTTTTATTCCTTATATTTTTAATTCACGGCGACGAAACAAGCAAGTCTTTCCTAATGGTAAGTCATACGTTTGCCTATAACATGGCGCTGGTTAAGATGGTATACTTAGCACTCATAGCTTAGAGATAATTGTTAAGTCTCGTTACCTCTGTAATTTCACTATCATACAGCACCCTTCAAATTGGAACACAATAAAGTTTGCATATTACTGTTTGGTGGTAGGAATAGGAGCTGCGTTTGTACATAGATGGTCTATGTTAAGAGATCTACCACAAGTAAAGACTTACTTCACTTTTTTTTTACTTACTTCTACCACAAGTAACTAAATCAATATTTAGAAGAACTTTATTGAATTGCATCATATTTTACTGTGTAGACTTACCACCAGTAATTTACTTTGCTTGTACTTATATTACAGTATTCTTAATTGATGGAAACGAAATTAGTATTAGTTTTATTATATACTTGACTAGTTAAATGTAGATTTTACTTAGTAATTTTAAGTTTACTAATTATGAGGGGGTGTAAGGGGTCCCATACAATAACTAGGAACCCAACACATCCTCACCTGCTCGTGGTGCAGTTTGCTAATCAACAGACGAGGCTCTGGCTTTCCACTAACCTGCATTAGGCCCGCGTGGTGGGAGACAGCCCAAATCAACCCATTGATTTGGTAGACTTATATCTAGCAGTAGACGTCTATCATCTGATAATGATACTAATTATATGTATATATTTAAATTATCAGTTTTTTCCAGTAGCCAATGTCCTTTCCATTACATCTCCTCACATCTTCAGGTCCCTGGCAAGGAGCCCATAGGAATTAAATCTACATGTAACCTCGCTTGCGCATGATCCAATAGATTGTTATACTGTTTGGCGGTAGTAATAGGAGCTGCAGCAGTATCTACCTAGACGGTCTCTGGTTACGGAAACCTTCTACCAATAAAACATCGAAATAATTACTAGTAACATTAAGTTACTGTCATATTGTTCAGTTGGTGTCGGGGGCTGCAGGATTGTTCGTGAACATCTCCGGCTCCTGGACGGTCAGCATCTTCCTTTTCGCAATTTACGTTGCCGGAGTCCTCAACTACGGCCTCCTCGCAACTTTCGCCGTCGACGTTTTCCCCACACACGTCAAGTAATTACTATAATACTTTTAAGTTACAGTACAAATAAGTTGTGCATTATGTTTATATTTTAACAGGGCTTATGTGAATGAAGGAAGACAAAAGTCGCCTCTTATTTATTAAATATTGCAAAGGAGCGATAAAAGTAATAGAAAAGAATAAAACTTGGGTGCTTAAAATTTAAAACAGAATTAAAAAGAGTAGAGTAGAAAAAAAAATTTAACAAAGAAGGTTAAAGATATGCCAGAAATGTAAAATATAGAGAGAAAGACTAGAATATATAAGGTAAAATAACAAGATAAAAATGCAGCGAATTTGGTCTGAGAGGCGATATATGAAAGAAGGAATAAAACAAATGTACAAAGAAGAGTGAAGGAAAATTTGAAGTACGAATGAGAGAATTTAGGGAAAAACAAAGGAAAAATATAAAGATAGAAAGTAAAACAAAGGGCCTAACCCACAACATAAATGAGGAACGGTTTAAAAAAAATAGGGTTAATGAAGAATTTTTAAGATTGGTTTAGGAGCTATTGAATCTAAACAGCACAAGATCGTATTTTGTAGAATACTTTACAAGATACCTATGTTGTAATGATGATGATGATTAATGTAGAATTTTATTGATGTCTATTTATAGGGCTATGGCCGTATGCCTGACGCTAATGGTGGGACGAGGCAGCTCAGTGCTGGGCATCAATATATTGAAGCAGCTGCTGGTTAACAATTGCGAACTATCCTTCTACTGCTTCTCTGGAATTACTATTGGTAAGGTTGAAAAAAGTGGGAAAATTTTACAACTAAACTAGATATATAAGCTTAACTTTAATGGACTGAGACTTCACTTGAATTTCACATGAAGTTAAGTAATATTAATGCAAGACTGGATAAAAACTATTGTTTTCCTACTCCTTTAAAGATTTTTATATTTAATTTTGCATGAATTTTTGATGTTAGAACAAAAGTTGTTATGATTCTACATCTTATACATATTCTTCATCAATTTCAAGATATAAAAAGTCTATTTTAATAATAAACAAGCAATAATTAATACAATTATATTAAAATTGATCAAATATTTAAATCTAGGATTATAGATTATACAAATCATAATCTATATTCTGTTGCTAATTTCCAGTTGGAGGTTTGATTGCGTTCCTGCTGCCATCAGAGAAAAAGAAAGTGAAGAATATAGAATCTTAACCTGAATCTTAATAGCTATAAGAAGAACTTAAACTTAGTCTGTGATATTTTTAAGATTAGAGAGATTTTGTTTGTATATATTTTTGCATTAAAACATAATTTAAGGAATTTTCTTAGCTATTTATTCTATTGCTACCTTTTTGATGTTGCGGGGGAAATCTTCATAGATAACCTGCTTCGGGGGAACGTCAGGGTTATGTGGGATTTGTACCCACTAACACCCCTCGTTAGTTATCTTCAGTATATTGCTGAAGGCCTCGAGATCTTCTACGGTACTCACCGGTGCCTCCCTTCACTGCTGATAAGATCATCCCTGAAAGAGCTGTTACCTTCTCTAATATCCATAGTGTGTGTAGACAAAATATTAGACCACTTTGTACTTGTCATACGCCAAAAATACTTGAATTTTTAAAGAATTAATTCACTGAGGATTTATTTAAACGCCATCTATGAAAAGATTAGTGAACTACTTCGGCACCGTTTCATGAATAAAAGAATATTTTGAAACTGTATAATTATCATTTAGTATAATAAATAATTAGTATACGAAATCCGTGGAAAATTATCATACCTTATTGTTAATTTTTATGTTTAGATGAAGAACCAATAATTTTTTCAAAAGTACCCTCATATTTTTGTCGTAGTGTACTCTGCGTACATTCGTTCATTTCAACTGCGGCTTGCCCACAGCTATGACGCGTTTCAACAAATGATAGATATATCAACAATGTTCACTCTAATCACAGTGATCAATATATTTGTGTACGTCTGTGTAGTTTGTCCTATACTGAAAGTCGAGTGTCACTCGCGTGGGAATGTTGGACGATTCGTCGACGAGGATGGTGAGTTGGAATCTGCTTATGACAATTTCTAACTAGAATGCTAATATTTAGAGTTTTTTCGTTGAATAAAATATTAATAGCCACTTTTGCAAAATTATAGTTTCATTATCTTCCAAAATATCCTAAAAGTGATTAAGTAACTTTTAAAATTGTAAGCATTAGTGACAATATATATTACTTATATAAACAACTGTTATTTAGCTCACACTCACAGCACGGAGCCACCGTGTTCTGTTTGTCCACGCTATGGAAAATGTGTCCCGAGGATTCAGTGTCCAGCTCATATAAGACCCGGCTCCGAAAACCCATTCTGCCATTTGGATGGAACACAAGATATTGGAGTCTGTTGCTTCACTGGAAACCATCACGCGGGTAACAAATGTTTTTTTAACTAATTCGAATCGAAGTGAGAAATCAAAGGGTTATTTCAAGTAAATAATTCTTTAATTAGGAGTTTGTCGGAGCCATGTTTACTATATGTTTGTATTCTAGCGGAGTCGGATAAAATCCTTCGCAAGTCTTCCATAACTTCTGAAGACATGAAGTCAGCTCACAGGCGATCACGCGTGAAGATAGAACAGTGGTTAAGTAGAGCCGATAACTTAAAAAACGAAAAGCAAGTAACAATCAACGCCTCGGCACCGAGCTACCGCCACTACTTGGTCAGTTAACGGGTTATTTTAAGTAATTTATATTGGAAAATTCAATGTGTTACATATTTAGCGTTTCAATTAATTTTGATAAAATGTAGACCCAGCAAATTTTTATTATTAAGTTGTGTATAATTTTTAATGTTTATTACTAATATTAACATTTATGATAATGGTAGCGGCTTTGTTATCATTCAATATAATAATTTATTATAACAATATACAAAAACAGACGGGCTTGATCCGCGTTTGCTTTTAGGGCGCCTGTAATTATTTAATAGCAAATTTTACGCAAGCTATTTTATTGCAGATTATTTTAACAGTAGCTTAACATGTGTAATTATTTATAGGCACTTATTATTTGTGAATGGGAAGTTAACAGCAGACGATGACTGTCATCGTGTTTTTATTTTGGAGTTCCCTGTTATATTTACTAATTGAGAATGAAAGTTTTCTGATTTCTTTTCCCAAGTTAATACTGTATCAAAATTAATTGAATAACTGCACAAACGACTTCATAATAATAATAATCTGCAGTTATACTGTAATTGATGTTTTTTAATTAAATTTCAGTCGACCTTTACTGATGACGAGCGTGTATATAAGTTGGGCCACGGCGGCCTCCTGAACCTATTTACTGCGCAGGAGTTGAAGGCCCAGCAGGCGATATCTGAAGTTGAACTGGCTTTAGGGTTGACTGATCACACTGATGGTATATTTTATTTGGAAAGTACTTAGAAGTTAACATGTGCATGCTATGAGTTTCAATAAATGTACATTTCGTTTATATGTTATAAAATAATAATGCTTATTTAATAGGTGTTTTAACAGATTAGAAAAACCAGATATGATGTCTGGGCAATTGTAGGTATCTGTTATTTGAATAGAAACCTTATTACATAAAAATCCTACACATTCATGCTGTTACGGCTAATAAATATAAGACACTGAGTATTTTGAGAGAGTATGTTTTACCTTCTGGTCTCAATATTACTAATTATCATTTGAATTCAAATGTTAGCACAAACAAAAAATAAACACAATGTTCTCTAGACAAATACACTGTCATGGAAAGGCTGTACTAATTGATAGCTGCTATATATATATGTTTGTAACAAATCAAGTCTGTCTGTAGGACCTTTCTGTCCGCCACGACCTGATTGCCCGAGGAACGGAAGCCGCTACCGAACTGTAGGAGGGCAGTGCAACAATGAACACCACACCAACTGGGGTGCCGCCAATACAGCCTTCCAAAGGCTGCTCCCTCCTGATTACAGTGATGGTACGATTCGCTTTTTATACTCGTACTACCTTGACATGCACAATAACTTCCTTATGGTAATTTTAGCAGACTTGATCAAAACATGAACTGATGACAACATAAAGAAATCTGCAAATAATTGGAATCAAAAAACAATATTCAAAACGAATAGGATTTTTAATATTTTTGACCTAGGTTTGTTTACAGGTATTTGGTCGATGAGAACCTCAACCCTTGGCCTCCCTTTGCCCAGCGCAAGGACCGTCTCCCACAACCTGGTGTTGGACAGGAGCCGCCCCAGCAATGCTCACAATCTGATGTTCATGCAGTTCGGACAATTCGTCGCACACGATATCAGCGCTGGTGTAGTATTCACCATGAGTAAGTGGATACAAATTCCACAGTCAATTAATTCAAAACGTGGTGTAAACTTTTTCTTATTAATTATTTGATAATGTAAGTAAATTTTTTGTCTTGTAAACTTTCCCGTTATAGGAGATAATATGCCGATATCATGCTGTACCGGCGATGGTGAGGAACCGCTTCCAGAACATTTGCAGCATTGGGCCTGCGCACCTCTAGAAATTCCACCCAACGATCCTTTCTACGGCCGCTTCCATCACCGTTGCATCAATTTTGTAAGAGCGCAGCTGGCACCGGCTGATGATTGCTCTGTTGGATACGCCAACCAGGTGACTTTTAGCAAGGAAGCTATCGATAATAAAAATATCTACATTCCCGTTTATACCATCACCATCTTAATTTTAGATGAACGGCGTAACCCATTACCTAGATTTGTCGCATCTTTACGGCAGTACATCTAAAAAGCTAGCATCCTTAAGAGCTGAAGGTGGACTGCTTAAGGTGTTGAATGATTATGGCAGAGATCTACCGCCGACCACTGAAGGGAAGGAATGTTTGAACGAAGGCGATGAAGCCGCTTGCTTTGACTCAGGTAATATATTTGTAAGAGTTATGTTTTAAGATCTAAATGGATATAAATTATAAATTTAATGTATTAAATATCAATAAACAATAAATAATTAAATCTATTCAAGATTATGCTTCCTTTAAAAACTTTTTGAGACTCAAAGATTCCAAAGATTTTTTGACTAATAATGAAGTTACATGCGTCGATGTTATAGATATATTTAATCTCTAAGATAAACAGATTTCTAATGACAAACATTCTTTAAAGAGTATTTTGAGCAAAATAAACGTTTTTTCGAAAATCATCATTCATTCATTCATACTCTTTCACTTTGTATACACATCCGTTATCTGTATAAACTGTACGTATATTACAATGAATAATATGAAATTAATATTCACAGGTGACAGCCACGCTAATCAAATTCTATCACTTACTGTCCTGCACACTATTTGGACGAGAGAGCACAACCGTGTCGCGAAGATCCTTTCGCAGCTTAATCCGATTTGGACGGAGGAGACGGTATTCCAGGAGACCAGAAGAATACTGCAAGCCGAATTCCAACACATAATTTACAACGAATGGTTGCCTTTATTGCTAGGTAAGTAAAAACTATTATTGTATAGAGCCTTATAGTCATAACATGAGAAAAATCTACATTTTTTTGCGAATACCAAAAACAGTATGGTTTGTAAGGTATCAAGCTGGGAAGCATTTTTTGCTAAAATTACTTATAACGTAACTGACATTTTGTGATGATTATTTAAATTGAAATTTGTTTCTTTATAATTCAGGTCCTCAAATCATGCAATTATTTCACTTGTATCCTGAAACTGGGTACTCATCAGGCTACGATCCCCGAGTGAATCCATCATTGACTGCTGAATTCTCTTCGGCCGCGATGCGTTTTGGTCATTCCATTGTCGACGGGAAGATCATGTAAGTAAACTTGGATATAAGTTGAATTACATTAAGTTACTTTTAAATATGATTAGTTCACAAATAAAAGGTGTAAATATTTATATGAGCATCCTTGTTTTTAATTCTAGGATTCCCAGTCCGAAGAGCGGAGATATGTACGAGACGATATCTATACCAGAAATCATGTTCCAACCTTCAAGACTACGGCTCGTGCCTTTTCTGGATAGACTTCTTGTTGGCCTGTCAATGCAGCCGATGCAGTCTGTTGATCCGTTTATTACTGAGGGGGTGAGTTTAAATCGTATTTTAGGAGTTTCAAGAAATTTGTCCAAGAGCTAAGAAATGGCTAAGTAAATTTAAACGCTTTTTTTCGTACACTAAAAAAAATATGGCTAAAACAAAGGCTGCTCCTTTGTTCATCATCATCAGCTTTTGGAATGGACAAAAAGTCTAGTTGAAAATTTCTTTTGCAGCTATCTCATTACATGTTCCGTGGAGTGAAGCCGTACGGGCTGGACCTCGCTGCCATCAACATCCAGCGAGGCAGGGACTACGGCATGCGCTCTTACAACCATTACAGAAGACTCTGTGGTCTCGAGCCCTTCGTTGACTTCAACCAGTACAGTCCTATTGTATGTTATACTTCTTTGTATAAAACTCCTTGTCATTGGTGTATGATTGGAAATATCCACAATTTTTTTATGTTAAATATCTGTATGGTTCTATTTGATGAAACATACAAGCCTTGAAGTAGATTACTAACAGCAATTCATTTGAATATTTTGGAATCGAATGGTAGCCCCTAAAGGACCTAGACATCCATGGCGATATAGAGACAGGGAAAATAACTCCGTCTTAGCTAATGATAAAACTCTTGGTATGCTTGCACCAAGTCCAAATGTGCAAATTGATATAAGGGATTTAAGCCGAAATGACATGGTCCTCAAACGGGAGGCTATTTTTTGTATATAGTAAGAATCTATCCATCCTTCTCTAGTTGTAGGCCATTTATACATCCTGATATTGTAAATTTCCAGGCCGCTAAGCGATTATCCTCAGTCTACCAGAGTCCAGAGGATATAGACTTGTGGATCGGTGGACTTCTGGAATTGCCGATGGAAGATGGAATTGTTGGACCGACGTTCGCCCACATCATCGGCGATCAGTTCGCGAGACTTAAGACGGGAGATCGTTATTTCTACGAAAACGGACCAGACGTAAACCCGGGGGCATTCACACCAAGTATGTGTAAAAGTTTTTTTTAACTTCGTTCTAGAAAACAGTACCTATATAATTAAATCTGAACATGATGGTTCTTAAACAGTAACACTAATTTAAGTAAATTTTTTTCTTTTAAATTATTTGAAGGTTGTCAGCTCCTTTATCACAATACATAACAATGTTTTTTTATTCTTATCCTTGATAGCTTGAAAAGTCTATATTTATTTTTTATAAGTTGTAAACCATATACAGAGATTACAACTTTTGGATTGTATACAGGTTGTGATATCATTCAATCTTTAGTGTTATTTTGTTCTTATACTTAATGTTGTTTCTTCATAAACGGTTTCCTAAGTTTTTCTCAATTAATTTCCATAAACCTATTATGTTGTACATAATGATTTATTTAATGTATCAACTGTAGGTCAGCTAGAGGAGATTAAGAAAGTTAAGTTCTCACGTTTGCTATGCGACAACAGAGACGGCGTTGAGTTCTTTACACAATCACCGAATGCTTTCCTAAGGGCAGATCTTTCTGGGTAATTAAATTTATTTTATATTGAAGTAAAAATTAAATGAGTAGATTCTTTTATTTTTCATCCAGATTACAAAACGAATTGGCATATAAATACTTTGTTCTTCCAGAAATGAACCCGTACCATGCGATAGTCCAGTGATACCATCGATGGATTTAAGTAAATTTCGTCAATTTTAAAGCACAAACGAAATCCTTTAAACTTCGCCCAATATTGTACGTCGCTGGAGCTAAACTTTAACAGAAAAAAGTACACTCACTTGCGATAAATAATATTTTATTATTTCTTCTATTACAATGGTTTGGATGTGTTAGATGTCTTAGAAGGAATTAACAGATGAATTTATGCGACTTTTCATTCCTATCATCAACTTTCTTTCATCTTTGGATGTAACATCTAAATTACTTTTAGAAACAGATGCTAACGTTATTAACGATTTTGGTCAATATTTTAGTATTTCATCAGTTACATCGTCTGTGTAGTGGTTATCCACGTTTCCAACATTAGCATCTTTTGTAAGAGATACAATTTTAATAACCTCAAATCTTTCGATTATTTTTATTATTCTCCTAGGTTTCCTTTGATGCCCGAACATTGGAAACCTAGGCTTTCTATTTTATTTGATGCTTTTTAATTTAGTTCTATAATTCTTTGTTTCATGTTATTGTTTTCTTGGTCGCATATGTTCATTGTAATTGGTACAGTAGAAGGACCTGATTCGATGTTTTTTCACATATAAAAAAATCCTAGAATCGGGGGTTCAAAGTAAAGCGTGTGACAGAGGAAATAATAAAATATAATTTAATCGAATAACGCTGATCATTGTTAATTAAATCAAAACTAAAGGAATTTATTGTAATGAAGTGATTGATGATTGAAATAAATTGCTAATGATTGTCCGATTGAAAAGATCATTTTGTACAAACTAATCCGATCGTTTAAGAAAATTCTGCATGGTTTATGTGGCGAGCGGTCTAGATCTTTATACTTGTTAAGTTCTCCTTAATTACTTAAAGTTTGCAGTTTATTTACGATAAGAACTTCATTAGGAACAGAATAAAGTATTTCTTGTGTACTTGTGTAATATTTTGGTACGGCGGCGACGCGAGCGGTGTTTGGGACATTTTTAAAGCAAGTACTGTACATTGCTTATGGCTGCTGGCAATGATGACTACGAAATTACGCAAAACTGGTGAATACTGACCTTTTTAGCTGTGTTCAAAATTTTAGTTTAGCTAATAATTTAGTATTTAATGATAAGACATTCTGATGTAATGTTAGTTATAAATTCTTATTAATAAAACTGCTTGTAGTTCATAATTTTAATTTGTTCTCTATCAATTGTAATTTCTTTGATAAAAGTATGATGAATTAATTATTTTGTTTCATTAGTTATGGATTAGGATTTTGGTTTTGATGAACGATCTCTGTTATTGGAGACCGATTAACCCTCAACATATATTCATTCCTGTAGTAATGTATCATCGAGAGTAAAATCATGTGTTCTAGTTTAGTTAGTATTATATCCTGTTTTATATCTAAATGGTCCTCTATTACTGTGTAATATTCAGTATAAGCTAAAACTGGTGGTAGGTCTCGTATCACAGACCGTTTAGGTGTCAGCCGCTGCTCCTTTTTCTACCGCCAATTAGTAATGTGCGAACATTACTGTGTTTCAGTGTGAAGTGTGCTGTTTGCTAGTGAAATTACAGGGGTACCGAGACTTACCACCTTACGTCTCAAGGCGACGAGCGCTTTGTGACAATGTGTATACCATCTTAACACATTCACTGCCTTCGAAATAATGGAAAGCAATACCTGGGAACCAATTTTTTTGAAGGCAAATTTTGATTAATTTATAGGAATATTTAAATGTATAGATGAATGTATATGGTTATAACTATTATTTTAATAAGTAAGTAAGTTAACTATAATGTCGGAGTGAGCACGTAAAACAACGTACAATCGCTTTTTTTTTTTTTATTATATGCTCTTTTATCCCTCGGACTATTGTCGGAGACCTTGTTTGCTTATCAAATACTTGATTGTTTTTATAATTTTTATCTACTAATAGCAA
>DWLS01002809.1:0-17181 GCA_018246255.1 Pachliopta kotzebuea | reverse complement strand
AGAAATTGTTCGTTTGCTACTTGTGCATCAGTCATCAGGAACATTATACCTACATTTTTCAGGCCTGTTTTAATATATAAACCAGATAATTCATGCTGGAAATAGAATGTTTAATAAAGTTATATTTTTACAATATTATTGTAAATAAAATTACTATTAACATAAGAAATTAACTCGTCACCTTTAGATCAGATACACCGTATCCTTTCTTCAATTGTATTTGTAATACTTCTAAGCTTGATATGAAAGCGGCGAGACGAGAAAGTGACTGTTTACCAGATCCTCCTACACCCACCAGCAAAGCACTGCCCCTTGGACTTTCCAGGATACGACTTACTCTGTAAGGCAACGGTTAAGATGATATATATTTATTTTATATAAGCAAAGTTTTATGTCTAAAACTTTAGTAGCCTTTTTCATTACATTTAATTCTTATAATCGCTAAATTCTTATAGCAATATTATCTGGATCAAAACACAATGAAAATCCAATACATTATTCACCTGCATATATGCATCATGGCATCCTCAAACAGTACAAGATTCATAGCAGCTATAAGATCATTATAACTCGCCATAGCTTCTGTCAACAATTTATTAAGTTGATCCCACGACGCTATGGGCATGTATTTAGGCTCACCGATTCCACCGGCAAAGTGGCAATAGATATTTGGGCGTTCGAAAACGACACCTTCATCAATATCCTAAAGTACAAAAATACAGAATTAAAACAGAGACAATCAAACACTATTTTATCCGCTTATGATGATACAAACATTGAAGCATAATCATGAAATTAAATTTTCGTAATTTCATCACCAGATTTTTAAATAACGTCAACAAAAACTATTAAATTAATTTATTTTTAGCTTATGTGGTAAGTGGTTCGTTTGTTCATAACATTGTAGCAATGGTTAGAGTAATATATACTGTACCATATTACTCAGCGGCGCAAAAAGGAACTACATTAATTTCTGTACAAACAGTCAACGGCAACAATGACGTATCACTAATATGTAATAAGACAGATTTTTTAAACAGAACAAACTCACGCATAATCTTGCAACGTACCTCGAAATTTTTCTTACAAATATCAATTTGCATTTTTAGGAAAGCATCAATGTCTTTGTCTTCAGTAAGTTTATCGCCGTACACTCTATGCGTTTCGTGTAACCACAAACGAATTAAATCAGAAGGATTCACTAAACATTCATTTGTACTAAATAGAAAACCCTTAAATATAAGACTAATCATTAATTTATTGCCCAGTAATAAAATTAATATTAAATAGTAAATGGTATACCTGAAATACGTTTGATAGATCACGTAAATTAAAGATGTAGTGGAACTTAATAGCGGTCGGTAAAAACACTTGTGATACCTTATTGTGCAATGCTATAGTTGCAGTGACAATATTCGCTAAAAATCAAAAATTTTTAGGATATGCATTTTATTATAAGATGTAATAAACAGGACAACACTTTTCATTCCTTCTATCATACCTTGCTTTTTACATTATGTAACAGAAAAATCTATTGTAGTAAATGTTAACAAGTTAATTGAACAAGAATAATTTTTAACTTACTTGATAATTTAGCGATCTGCCCGCTTATTCTGAGCTCAGGGTTTACCAAATGTTGACTCAAAATAGAATGGTAAATATTATTCAAAGCCTCTGTGTTTGGAAAACTAATTGCGAAAACACAGAAATGTCGCTGCAACCTTGGATTTATTGTAAAACTACCAGATGTTGGATTCATGCAAGACACGTATTGTGTGTTATGGATATCTTTAAGAGTCAACTTTGTTCTATCGTACCAATGATTATAATCTAGATGCTGTCTTATAATTGTGTGTGGTTGTACAGTCCCATACGCATCCACTTCTGGCATATTCATGTCGTCTATGAAGTATACCAGTGTTTTATTTCCAGGTGGACCATAGTTTCGACCTGCTTTCTTTTCCAAAGGTTTCTCTAAAACCTTCTGTAGCATTTCTGAAGACGTATAGAAATTAAATGGAACAGATTGCACAGCATAGGCTTCAGACAAACTGCAATAAAAAACAGTATTTACTTTAGGAATTAAATAAAACTTTTTTAATAAAATTGCGAAAACTAATCAGAAAATGATATAAAAATATTATATTTATAAATATAATTTGTACAAGATAAACCTTTGTAGTTTTTCATTGACCAAAACTGTTTTACCGCATCCAGCGCCTCCGACTAACATTACGGGATGTCTATTTTTCATCAACAAGTCCAAAAAGTATCTAATTCTTATTGTTTCTGCTGTCGGTACAAGAACAGCCTAAAACATGGATTAACGGTTATTAAAGTAAAAAGGTACAACGCATGCTTTATTGGGATATGTACCTGCAGCGGGATATCAGTGTCTAATTCAAACTTTGTAATCTTCTCTGTCCAAGGTGTAAACTGTTTCGATTCAGGGTCAATATAGTAATCAAAGACGGTTCCACCTTGTGGGAATTTGACATTTTTAAACTCATTAACCCACCATTTTGTAAATTCTAAAAAAAGGTAAGTAAATAATAGCACAATCTAAATAAAAAAAATTACAAATCTGTAATACCTTACCGATTCTGTAATCAACATTGGTATCCTGAAACATGGCAGATCCAAAAGCCCATACACATGCAAATACAAAGAATATATCGTGCCACTCTTTCGGACACTCCGGTGGAGTATTTTCAGGTACCAGTAAACAATCCAGAAGATGACACAACATTTGAACATGTGCCATATCAGCTATAGGAGTTATTTTCTTAAAACGATTTCTTACTGTTTCTAGACAGGGCGGAATATATTTATCGAAAAGTATGACCAAGTTAGATTTTTCTGCAGGTATTTTTCTCGTTTCGATCCAACTTGTTACATATCTGTAATATTAAGACGTAATAAAATATTTTATTAAAAGAGAGGACCTTTATTAAGTTTATACTTTATAATATCTTACGGATTCCATCCCAAATCTTGGGGGTTTATGTACAAAATCCCCGCTCTGGATACCGTTGCTGGTGTAGCTGTTCGTAAATTAGAAATTTCAAACATGAGCCGCATTGTTGGAGTTAAAGCAATTCTTTCATTACTCGCAAGAGTCAATATTTTATTATCATCCATTACAGTGTTTAATGATTCTATCCACATTGGATCAATGTCCCCGTCTAGAACAATCCATTTCGGACTTTCCCCAATAATATTTGCTTGATCTCTCATGATTACGGAAAATAGACCATCTTTCCATTCCCTAGTGGCTGGGTTTATAATTCCGAACAATTCATCATTAGTAACGGCTTTCGGATTTAAATCATTATATAATGGTTTTTTCTTCAAATTTTGGTAGGTTTTGAATAGCGATTTCCAGACTTGAGTTTTTCCTGTTCCAGCATTACCAACAATGAACACAGAATGACGCACTTCTAGTAATTCCTCCAATTGTACTACTTTAAGAATAAAGTTATCTTCAGGTTGGAGTAACAAATCCATTGCCGCTTGTTTTACAGTTCTTTCAAATTCTAAATCGCGTTTTCTTGGTACTTCAAGAGCAGGAAATAAATCACCAATTAGTCCCATGAAGACGGGCATATCATCTGTTACTACTTTTGGTATATTAAAATCACGTAGTGTCCTCATTAAAACTTCTTCTTCGGGTCTTCCAGGGTCACCTCTCTTAATACATAAACAAAAAACAATCAAAAATATGCAAGTAAAGGTTTCATTTTAAACTGACTATATTTACTTACCTTCAATGAACCTGCTACTACAAGAACAGATTTAATTGCTCTTAAACCCCAATCATAATGATCTTGTTTCGACAATAATTCTTTACACAGTGTATAAAGTGTAATAAACTTTCTGGCTAGTATTTTCGCATCTTGAAAACCTTCAGCAACTAACATAATTTCACAAATTAGTTCGAAATCAGGCACTACCATCGCGCAAGGTCTAAATAAGGCTTTTAAATTTTCAGGTAATTCCGTTCTACCAGCATAACCTGGATTCATAGTTATAAAAATACCAACAGTTGGTACCAACACAATCAATTCTCCCATAAAATTAAACGTTTTCTTCTTATCTCTGGAAATCAGTTAAAAAATTTATACTTTTATGTTAAAATAGAAAGTTTATTAATAATTTATAGCATACCTTATTGCATCTTGCACAGATTTAACTTGTACAGCTACTACTGACAAAACTTCAACTGAAATTCTATTGAATTCGTCAAAACATCCCCACGCCCCGGTTTGGGCCAAACCTTTGTAAATGTTACCACACGACTGTAAATAAAAACATTTTTTTTTTGTAACAAAAATAACAAAACCTGCCATATTAAAGATATTTACCTGGTAATCCATTTGTTCTGAACAATTAAATACATAAACCATAATACCAAGAGCTCTACCTAAATCCTTTGTTGTTTCAGTTTTTCCAGTACCTGCGGGTCCAGCAGGGCCACCTCCCATGATTAA
Source organism: Pachliopta kotzebuea (assembly GCA_018246255.1). NCBI lineage: Eukaryota > Metazoa > Arthropoda > Insecta > Lepidoptera > Papilionidae > Pachliopta > Pachliopta kotzebuea. Next base: position 12,691 of record DWLS01002809.1, on the reverse strand, counting down.
ATGTAAGGACTAACAAAAAAAATTTTATTAGTTATATATACTAAAATTTATTAATGATATAAAAAATAAGACAAAGATACCTGTGTTAAAGTTATGTAACATCTATCAGTCAATGGAGTAATAACTAATCTAGGCGTGTTTCCTAAATATTCGTAACTGTATTTAAATTGGGCGTCACAAATATTTGCAAAACAGTGAGATTCCTTTTCATCCCATCTAAAAATTTGATAAATAACCTTTGAGGTGCCATTAAATTGAAAAATAACATCATGAAATGAATTGTAAGCGCAGATTCATGTGAATTATTATATGACAAAAAAGCGATGTTTTACGAATTATTTTAAACCTGTGTCGTAGCTGCGATTGCCACTGAAACGCCGACCCCGCTTCCACCTTCCCTTGGATAAGTTTACTTACTACATCTCTTGAATGTACGTCTATCGTGCAAATAGTCATGATTTTCTGCCGGTCCTGTTTGCTAAGCTCACCGATAAGCAACGTTATTAGTGTACTCAATTGAGCTAGTTGTTTTTTGTAATAATCTTTAAGTGCATTGTCATATCCTTCCTCCAATCTCGCAAACGCCATATTCACTTCTGTGGTCCACCAAATTTGCGAGCAACACAGTGATACTTGCGCCATGTAATCAAAAAGCCATTGTTCTCGCGGTTTTTCTTCATAAGATACAATTGCCTCTCCGAAATATTGTCGAATTGATGATCTCATGATTTCTTGTAATCTGTTCAACCAAATTTCCACCTAGTGAAAATTAAAAAAGTTAGCAAATAACTCTAAACATTAAACTAAATTATCAATTTAATTTGTTTCGTAATTTTACTTACTGGTCCTGTACAATCACATCCTCCATGAAAAACTACATATTCTCCGTCTTTAGCTATCATCCCAGCCGCCATTTTTTCTGAAGGTTTTTCTTTATTTTCAATAAATTTTAATTTTGCAATAGAATCAAAGAGCTTAGTCAAATGTCTAAAAAAAAAATACTATTATATGTACATAAATTACTTCGACAAATAAACATAGCAAACATTTTTTTTCTAAATGATCTACCTGATGACTAATTCAGCTTGATTTCCGTTTGATAAAATGTCTAACAAATCTGCTGATGACACAAAATAAAACCTAGGAAAAGCCAGTCTTTTAGTCTCCAAGTATTCAGCTAACGCCTTTTCGCAAATTATTAAATCCTTTTGTAAACCATCTAATAATTCGACTAATCCTTGTTTATTTGTACCTTTTACAACGTTAGGAGTTTTCGACATATCTTTTGAAAGTATCTGTAAAGTTTACAATTAAATGTGTCTTTAACTGTTTAACTATTTTGACTTACTTATTATTGATTTTACTTTACGATCTCACCTTAAACTCGGCATCTATCCTGTCAAATCTGGCTGAGTCTTCAGGAAGTTGTTTCCTAATGTCCTCTGAGCTCATAAAAATACTTTCTAGATGAGACCAAGTTCTTTGTACTTCAAACCAAACAGAAATTACTTGATCAGCAACCGAAAGTTTTTGTTGCCAGCTCGATACTTCCTCCAAAAAGTGGGCAATGAATTTTGATGTGATCAAGTTTTGAAGCTGGACCTGAACATGGTACAAGTATGGTTAAAAGCGATCATTTTGTCGTGAATTCTAAAGTATAATGCAACTTACTTGATTTTCTTCTAAAGTTTCTATTAACTCTTCACTTGCTCTTAGTAAAATACAACCTGTTCGAGTATGCACTTCTTGTTCGAACTCCATGCCGCTCCAAGTAGTATTGAGATCTTTTAATATCTTTTCCATTGACATTTCTTTCACTGCTTTATCAACTATATTCTTTACTTCTTCTTCACATTCGTGTAAATTAAGCGCAAGCAAATCTGCTAAAGTTGTATTTTCATCCATAACAATCCTTACCTAAATCAATTGAACTCACATACAACAGCTGTTAGTTTAACAATGTACTTTCTAAAATAAATAAAGTTCAGCACTTGTGTTAGTTATTTACAAAACTAAATAAAAATCGCGTGCAAAAGGACATTACATAATGGCAAAAAAATTAATTGGTAAACTAAATGAATTAAAAACAACGTACAATAACAATAACATTCCTTTTCGAATTTTTATACTTACAGTAAGTTCAGGTGGTAATGCAGCTAAGCTCTGTGAAATATAAACGTATTTACATTCGCAAACATAGCAATATATTAATATGCATCCATTTCATAGTGTAAATCAAATATATTAAAATTAGTAAAAGTTATAAATAATAGAAAAGTTTCATTAATTAATAATTAAAATATATAAAAATATATGTATTAATAAAGAACATTGACCGCATGCATTCATTTATTTTTTTCATTTCATTAAATTATTTACAATATTGCAAAACATGCTGTTTAATGCCAATGTATTGTTTAAATCATTCCAATGCAGTCTAAATGTGGTTTATATACAATATTTACAGTCTTATATTATAAAGTATTTTATAGTTTATTTACATAATTATTAAAAAAATAATCGAAAATCATACTTTTGTTGTCCTCATAAGCTGATCCCAGTGCCTTTCTCTGATCGCGGGGTTTTGTAATTCGGCAACTGCACGTAATGACGTTAACATATTTTTCACAGTAGCTTCTAGGTTGATGTATGTGTCCCATCTGCAGTTCGAAGCATTCACTTAAGCTACAACTTCATTTTCACTAATATCTATTTATACAAATATAAACACACCCTCTCATCTCCTTATCCAGTAATCTTATTTCTTTTGCAAATTTCTTACACTCAATATCCATATTCTCCACGTCAATTTTCCTCCATGGTGTTGTTTTCCAATCTTCTATACTAGTACGAACTATGTAAACGTAATCCCAAAGTTGCTACATTAAAAGACATACAAAATTATTCTCAAATGAAAAGGTATTAAAGCCTCCATTCTTTATAGTAATTACCTTTAGCATTCGTAACTCTTTTCGACATTGTTTTAATAATTTAAATTCGGGCACATTAACCTCGAACAAAGAGCCAGATTCTTGAATACCTTTCATTTCATCTTCCAAATGCAAAACTTCGTTATCAACTCGGGACATTACAGCGTATGGATCGTCACACTCGTATTTAAAGAACTGCAAACAAGTATTTTACAGAATATACTCGTGTATTAAATATATATATATATATATTAGTAATAAGCTTTAAAAAAAATTAAATATGAATTTACTTCGTATCTTTTAAAGACTTCTCTGTAAAACGTTATGTGTGTATCAAACAACGTTATCTTTTTTCTAATACAGGCTACTTCGGCAGCTTGAAGTGGTGCTACTTGTTGTTTCACAGTTATAGCTAATTTTTTAGTAGCTTGCCATTGTTCGGGTAATTCCTGAAATTAAAATAGATTTACTTAAGACTTTTCTCCATAAGAAGATGAATTTTATTAATTTACTACATAAGATTGTTCGAAACCAAACTTGTAAAAGAACGTTGACTTCTTCAGGTATATCCATATCATAAAACTTTAGCAACTCTATAGTTTCAGTCAAAGGGAGAAACATTTCATCTGTTGTTATTGCTCTATCTTTGACATTCATTAAATATCCCATAACCGTAACCAATGCTTCGTAATCACCTTCTGGAACTGGCTGCAGTAGACCTTGACATAAAAGATAATAAAAAAAAATTATTACTCTAATTCAATAACTCAACATTAAAAGTATTTTAAAGAATTATAGAATACCCTCATCTGCCTGTCTTATAAAGTTGCCTAAGTCACTTAGGCTAGAAATTACGTTGTTTACTAAATGTTCCTTATACATGTTACCCCACTTTCTTACAGTGTTTAATAGCGCTTGTCGAAATGGTCTAATATCCACCTGTAAGTGTATATCTAATTAAAAACCTTCTAAAATTTTTTAATATGTATTAAAAATGCAATTTTATATTGTGGTTTGTTGGTGTGACATGTTTTAATATCAAATTAATACAAATATATTACCTGAAACCAAGAATTAAAAACTTTGTAGGACTCCATATCTTCGATGTCCAGGTATAGATTTTCATAATGATCTATTTGTTCTCTGAAAGCCTCCATTTTAGGTGAACAAGGAACAGGAGCTTGAACATCTTTATCTTCTGAACCAATTTTATCGATTTCTTCCGGGTTCAAAATTCTTCCATAAGCAAGGAATATTTCCATTACCGCGTCTCGTTCTTCCAACCATAAATAAGAATAGTTTTCAAAGGTTTTACAATAATCGTGGGCCTCCTCAATAACCTTAAAATCAAATAAAAATTTTAAAAAATTGTTTTATAGTTTTAAATGAAGATATTACAGAAACTGAAAATCACCCGTTCAATGTTATTTAATATATCTTCTTTCATATCGACTATGTCAAGATTTTTTATTATTTCGTCTTCATAACTCGTGTAATTTTTTTGTTCTATTCTCTTTACCAATGTAGCCATTTTCAAAATATCATTAATAAGATTATTAATTAAAGCCAAGAAACCTTTCTCGTCACCTGGATTTAAACTTGGAGCGAAAACCATATCTGGTTCAAGTAATTCCAATTGCGCTTCGAATAGGGGTGCTAATTTATTTTTAGAATTCATATGCTCACACACATAGCTGAGACTAAAAGGAATAATATATATAATATGTTAGTTGGTAAATTGTATGAAATTCATTTACGAATATGAATTATAAAAACCATGACCTACCTGCAGGCTATTGATTTAAATAAAGAATCTTGAAACAGAGAATCGATAAAAGCGACATAAGCTAACCAAATTTCGCTTTGCTGGTTGTCTTGCATATTAAAAAGTTTCATGTTTTCGTTAAGTAACACTTCGATACGTTTAGCTGTTACTTTAATGTCATTGTATCGTTTTGTTATTCTTTCACAGCGTTCATCTAAATTTAACAGCGTATCCTAAAAAAAATTTAAGAAATTATGTAATATTCATCATTACCCTGAACGTTACCTTACATTTGTATAACTTTTCATTATTTAAAAAAAAAAGATCCAATAGTAAAGTATTTTACGAGCATACATTATGATTTTTTAATATTTACCTTTTTTCCCTCTTTTCTTTCAAACAATGGTTGCGTAGCCCACGCTTTCATAACCAATTTCATTTCCTTTAAATTATCCTGTATTTTTGACATGCGTTGATACAAATTCCCTACCAACTTATGCAGTTCTTCGGAGTACGTCCATAAATCTTAACAAAAAGCATTCATTAATAAAATTAACATTTTTTTAAACTTAGCATTATTTCTAGTTATTATTACCTTGGGAGTTCCAGTTGAGTTTATTCTGTGCCATTTCAATTCTTTGATCAATTGCTTTTATTTCATCTTCCACTAAATCAAATTCAACTTTTTGGCTATCCTTTCTTATTTGGTTATACCAATCAATAGTAATGCCGAGGTTGATCCTGTATTGTCTAAAAGTTTCTTGTTTTTCGAATAATTCCAAACTTTCCTTTGGTAGGATATTTTGTACGTCGGCGTTATTTCTCAAATGACGAACTTCCTTCATAAGTTCTAGAAGCTGCAATCATTATTTCAATATGAACAAATGCCGTTTAATGATAATGACTCAATGTTAAACTTTAGTACAAATTATTTATTTATAACAAATATAAAATAAAAATATTTTATTACTTACTTTTGGACTAAAATTTAATACTAAATCTAAACCTTGCCGTGCAAGAATAGGTTTGTTTATAAATTCTTCAATAGTTTTAGGAACAGTTATTGCCCAATCGTTGAAGTATTTCTTCTTGAATTCTTTAATGTCGTCCATAAGTTTTTCATACCTTGTAAATAATTTAACAGCTTCTTCCGCACCCGTTATCCTGTTTGTATAAATAATGATGAATTTTTTTTTCATTAATAAAAAAATTTATAAAATAATGAATTTTGTCCCCGTATAGAAGGCAAACTAAACGAACTATTGTTTTGATTTCTGCCGATTAAAAGAAATACGTTTGCTTTACTTTTATAATGTGACTACGGAAAATTTAGTCTGAATTTTTTGTTGGAAAACGTATTAAAAATTAAAGCAGAGTTTAAGCCAAATAATCAGCTTTCGCAATTTGCCCCACCCAGCTGACTTACGGGTGCGGCAAATTGCGAAAGCTGGCTACGGGCTTGGTTATCCTGGTAGCCAGCATGTTCATGTAGAGGAGGCCTCCCGCAACAGGAGGCATAAACGCGTCGATTTCCATGTGTCCGTATTTCTGAAGTCGATTCGACTGCTCCATAAAAAGTTCCTATAAAATTTTAATACTTCAATTAGTACTTTTTATTTTTACATTTTATCATAGTTTTAATAATCCTTTAAAATCTAAATATTTAAAGTACTCGCCTCACAAGTTTCCAATTCTTTTAGTAACATTACAATAATTTCCGCATATTTATCTGTAAATTCTTTTTTGATTAGAGGCCGCTCTAAGACGGATCCGACAATGTCGATTAACTGCAAATTAAATTAAGTAAAATAAACGGATTGTTGAGAGCTTTATGTAACTTCAACAATATATACTTACTTTAAAAATAGCTTCCAAAGTAGAACAATTATCGAAGGACTCCACTAAAACTGTGGATAGTTTAAGATCTAAATCAATGATGTTCTCTTGAAATTCTTTAAAGTCTGTATTAAACGTTTCATCGTCGGGATCCAAAACATCGTAAGATTTTGATGCAAACTCGTGAAAATAACCATCAAATTCAGCTGATATGTCTCTAATTTGACCGCTCAGAACGCGCCCCTTCATTCCACCCACTTCTATTTTCTCCAGTTTTTGAAATTCCAAAACGGTTTTAAAAAACCATTGAATCGTATTTAAACGTTCGAGAAATTTGTACATTCGTTCAAATACGACATTCGGATGAAATGTCCAAGGTATGACGGTCCGATCGACGAAATATTTTGGCAAGTTTTCTTTGAAATAATCGAAGGTTTGCCGGAACTTTTTCAGGATGTCTATTGTAAGTTGAATTCGTTGCCTCGCTTCGTCAATGTCGCTATGAAACAGGGTGCCGGGATCTAAGCATTTTTTCGCCTAAAAGTATTCATTTTTGAAAATTATTAGCTTAAATGGAAATATTCTTTATTTAAAAATAAAATAACAAATTACCTGATGTATGAGTAAATTACATATCTGTTTTATTAGAACCATCAACTTTGAAGAACTACAATAGTATTTCGAATCTCTCCAAACCATACAAATCACGTGAAACAATGGTCGGAATAGAGGCTGGCACTCGGTGAAATCTGTGTCTTCAAGTGCTTGAAAATGTCTCTCCAGTGTTTTTAGATACAGATCGATTTCTCGAGCTTCGGCTAAAGCTAAAATACATTCTTAGTGAATTAAGGTGAAATAAGATGAATGTATTATATTCATTACAAAAGGATATATAATTTAAAAGTTTCGTGAACTAATAAAATAGTTTATTCACCGGAAACAATATTTTTGAACAGGCGACTAAAGCAGGGATAATAGGCTGACGTTGTTTTTTCGAGTATTACAGCCATACATCGAACTCGCTCTGTACGTAACTGATCGAAAATATAGTTTAAGTTGCTTAATCTTGATTTCCAAAACGCTAGTTCTGGAAAAAATCAATAGATTAATACTTTATACAAATTTTTTTTCATCGTTGGGATCTCCTGTATTGCGGATGCTGTTTTATTTTCTTACAAGCAAACCTTTATCATTAACATGAGATTAATAACTTCTTTTTTTCGCAATCACTGTACTGAAAATACTAAAAAAATTAAACACAATTGACTATAAGTATAAACATCATTCGAAATGACAAAACATTGCGGTTACAATTTGACTTTTATAAAACGATCTCAATAACTGTTGTACATTAAATTTTTATGTCAAAAACTAGCTAACTAACTAACCAACATTAGGTAGAGGATTCTGCCCGTTTTCGAATGCTTGTGATGAGTCTTCCATCATGACGTCATTAATCTGCTGCGCCCACTTTATTATAACTCCTTCGATAGCACTTTTTAGGTATAAATCTACTTCTTTTCCTTTTAATACTTCTTTCTCTGCTTCATGCACGAACTCCACCCCCACGGGCATCGGTAGAACCGTTTGTCCATTGACCTTGCCTTTGACCTATTTATATACCCAATTTAAGATATTTTGGTTACAAAAAAATTACAATTCAATTAGAACATAAATTAAGCTCGCGGTTTTTATACAAGGTAACAAACATTTTCAAAGGATACAAAATTTTATCTACACCGTATTGTTTGCACAAACTGCTTTCCTACAATAATAGAAAAATACTGAATCAACTTAAGGTACTGAAAACAGTTTGCACTAGATGCAAAGTTCATATCGTCTTTTCCAGAATTTGCTTAAATTAGATTTAAACTTATGCTATGGAATTAAACTTGATCTACATCCCTAGCAGAGTATCCGTTCAGAAGTCAACAGAAGTTTCATTTTCTTTATATGATCTCCTCATAATAGCAACTTACCTCGTAAACGGTGCTCTTCAAATTATGTATTTGCTTTAGAATGTCTTGCGAAACAACCAAAGGCCATCCTTCATGATTAAGAGGATTTGATAACATAGGCACAAATACCTCATCGACTAATGATGCCAACTCATCTATTAATCTTGGTGCAAGGTCTCCTGTACAGAATATATTTAATTTAGCACCCTAATTGTTATATAATTATTAGCTGATGAAATTATTATATCCCTACTTACCGAAAATTACCATATCGGCGCAATTCTCTTTAGGCACGACATCGGGCTTCTTTTTTATGTAATAAACCGCTTTATTCTTCAAATAGCATGGGAAAGATATGACAGGAACTAACTGAGCTGCGTGCGTTAACACTATAACTAATAGCAAAGGTAAAGGCTTGTCTACAAATTCTTTTAGTATAGACCTGTGCTCCTCTATACTAACTAAACGCATCCATTTCTCAGGCTTTAGCTTCAGAGATTTTACGGCATATGAACCAATGAAATCGAAACGTGGGTCTTGATTATTAGACGATGGACCCGGCTGGTCCATCTTAGACTATAAATGCAACTATTTGTTCATTATAAGGGAGTAGCTTCTAAGGCAGTAGCTGATTCGACTGCCGAAGTCCTATTGAAGCTAAGAAAGAAAAGGTAGACTTGCGAATAGCAAGTCACGCAATTCAAATGGTATGTCATTATGGAACGATGTCTCCTTTGTAACAAGCCATAAACTTTACGAAAATAGTTTACAACTGACCGTGTGCAGAAAAAAATGCTTTTCCCTTTCACTTTTATAAAAAATTGCTAAAAAAGATCTCTTTTTAATGTTGACGCTGAACAAGATCTCTTTTAAGCGATGATTCGTAAATAATGTATATTTTATATAAAAATGTTAAAGAGTAAAGCACAACAAGCATTATGCAATAGTAGAAATATTTCTTATAAACGATTAATATTAATCTACAAAGATCACTGAACGAAATATTTCTTAGGATTTTTCAAATTAATCTACCCCGCGATTTTTAAACTCGCTTCGCATGCTTAAACTCTTATTGTCATATTGTATCTTAATTATTTCTTTCTTCAGCATACAAAAGGTTTTTATATAGTATAAAGCAAGATCTTTCTTGTTTTTAAAAAAACAATCGTGCTATCACTTGACGACAATTCGCTCTAATAATTTCGGAATCTATTTTGGGTCCTCCCTATTATAAAACTAGCGGTAAGTTGTTTTAGATCTGAGACAATTACTTCATTATAAATAATTGTAGTTTCCTTTAATTTATGTATGTGTAATTTCAAACTGAATGAAAACAGAAAAGTGTTATAATAAAGACATGTATTTTTGGCTGTGTTTAGTATTGCAATTGCCAAACGATTAATATTTTACATTTATTTATCACGCCTTCTTCGATTCAATATATGTGGACAGATTAGTAAAACTATACCAGTCTTAGTTATTCGTTTCAATTTACACATTTTTTCTCGGTTTAGTATTATGTGTGTTGTAAATCACCAAGGTTTAGTGCTATTTCACTGTATTCCAAGTTTGTGTGGAGAATTCTTGATTATCTACTGTTTTTTAGTTTTACTTACATTGTATTTTCTTTCTTTTATTATAAGAAAGTAAATTAATTATATACTCAATATGACAGGTACTGAGAAAGGAATGGTTAATACTTACTACATGGCCAGGGGCCTAGAGCGGCCAAGACTGCGAACGGCCCTGCACTGGCTGCGTCTCAGCGCCTTTCGACTTCCGCTATTCTAGTTTTACTTATTAAGATTGTTGATCCAGTATATTTCATGTTTTATATTCTCTTCTTGTAACATTTTTGCTGACGATACATTTGTGTTGTAGAAAGGCAGTGCCAGGCAAAAGGCGCGCCGCCCAGCGACCGCGCGACGGCAAGACGACACTCGCACGACGTCGCAAATAAGGTCAACCGATATTAACCCTTCGTCTTAAATATAAAACTGAAAGCGATTTTATATTAAAAATGTTATGTAATATAGAAGTATCACAATGACGTGATGTTGACTCTTCATCATCAACAAAAATGTCATTTCAAAATCGGTTCGCAACACGCCATCTATTGAGGAACGTCAAGGAAATACAATAGCTTTGTCCCTTTTCCTTTTTTGTAAAAATTTACAAAGCATTTATCCACAGATGAAGAGCAACATTTCAAAATATATTGTAGACACATCACGCCGCTCTCGCTTCAGAGTGCGGTGCCCCAGCTACACACACACCGCGTACACAAGGTACACCCGCGTTCCGGTGCAGAGCTTCCGACACAAGCGGAGGTGGTCGGAGAACGGACCCGAGTCCGTCTTCAACGACCGAGTAGACTCGCTAATTCAATCAATTACATAACCAAGACAAGTAAATGAAAATCCGCCGCCGGACTACACTTACATAAGCAGTAGAAATATTAGGTTAGATTTAGGTAAATAGGCCGTGGGCCCCGTGGTCCGTGTGCCCAGTATCAGATAAGCTGATACGTCGCAAAAGACGAGTCAGCGCAACTTCATCAGATAATTTATATTGGAGTCACTAAATCAGGTCACTGCATCAAATCTATTTCAACATAAGGCAGATTAATTGTGACACTCTTCCTTATGCCACTGACGCACTATTTAGAATGTTTATCTTCATCAAACTGAAGTTTTTATCGCAGTCTAAATATTTTTGTTAGCAAATATGACCTTCACAGTAATGAAAGCACATTTATTGTAGCGGAAATCATCATCTCTAGACCGACGTCTACTAACAGCGAATGTACACTACGATACCACGTTAAATAATAATTTAACCGCTCGACGATTATGACTTGAATGAAGATTCATCAAAGTACAATCAATTACATAAGATACAATATAAAATTATGACAGCATATAACTATTTAACCTTCAGTTAGCGGTACAAATCTCAATAAATTATTTACTGCGCATTAAAGATATCCTTCAATATATAAAGAATTTGATAAAAACCGTACAATGGACAGAAAATCTATAAATTTTTATGTAAATTTTTAATACGCTGTGCGAAGGGATTCTGTCAACCATCTGATGGCAATCGTGTGTAATATTATAATGTTAGCACACTGCTTTTTTCTATGAACGCCTTCAGAATCATATTAAAAAAATTATATTTTTTCCATCTGAAAAACATATAAATAAATAAGAGTGTAGGTCATTAACAACATATATTAATTTTTGTACTGCTTCTTTAGGCATAAAGGTTAGCTAAAAAAAAAATTCGAAAAAAAATCCGAAAGTACTTGGGTCTCTTGTATAAGGTGATAAAATTCCTCGGCAGATGTGATGGCAATCCATTGTCATCACTTAATCATGACTTCTTCCATCTGCCAGCACGTCTTTTGCTTTGTATCTTGCACATGCCCCACTAGCTACGACTGTGGCATCAGTTGTCCTCAGCGGTATTTCAGAATCAATTTATGGGGCCTTCAAGAAAAGCGTACCACTTCCTCCTTCAAGACTGTGCGTGAACATCAGTCATCACTTTCCATTATGTGAACTGTCCGTTCATTTGTGCACTTTATTTATAAAAAAGTTGTATGGGGCTGCATCGATCATGACATAACCTCATTCATTATTAAACTTTACGCAAATGAAATTTTCTTTTACCCTTGGAGAGTCCTGTGCTATCATTACTGCAGCAACATTTTGTTCCAAATTATTTGTAAAATAAATTCAAATGTGAGCATTATTTCATATGCATATAGATGTTTACGCGTTAATTAAATAGAAGACTACTAATTTAAGTAAAGTTCCATTTACTTTATAGAAATGATCAACAATAACGCTTTTTTGTTTGTTACGTTGAATTACTTTAATGTAAATGCTGATTGCCATAATTAAAAACATAATTCATAAAATTCGTGTAAATTATATGTGAAATGAACATTAACCTGTTAACCGGGGAGTCATCGTTCAAATAATCAACATGTACCGGACGCGTATTGTTTCGCTAGGACATGTCAATACGTCACGCCCGGAGACCATCATTTCATGTTTCTCTATTTTAATTTATTCATAAAATAAATTATAAAATGTACATCGTTTATTAATAATTTTAAAGTACAAAAGGAATCACAAAACAATTAAAAGCAAGTAAACAAAATAGAATTACACAATAGGTACATATAAAAATTC
>DWLS01002808.1:0-17185 GCA_018246255.1 Pachliopta kotzebuea | reverse complement strand
TGTTAATTTATACATTTATTAATTGAATTTAAATTAAAACTACTTAAAATAAAATTTTGTATCTGTTATGTAAAATAATTTATATGTTTTGATATTATAAGATAGTATAGTATGATATAAGTAAATAGGTATTATCAGTGTAGGTGTTGAGATCCACTATCGGGGATATGACATAGACTCCCAAGAAGGGAAGAAAAGATATATTATAATGTGGTGTAATACTCGCACAACATTCGCTTGAAGGAAGCCTTGGAGCTGAAGCAATACTAAGTGGGAGTTCATTCCACAGTCTTACAGATTGAGCAGTGAAGGAATTGTACAGGAAATTGGATAGACAGAGAGGGATGTGAAGAACGGAACTAGCTGTAGACTGACAGCATTCGTGGGAATGACCTGGAACTCAAATCTACATTATAAATATTCAGGGGTAAATGGATCAAATAGAATTGAATACAAAGTACTAGTCCTAAATGATCTACGAGAGGAGAGTGGTAACCAATTGAGTTGAGATCTAAGAGAAGAGATGTGGTCGTACTTGCATAGTCCAAAAATGAAACATATACAGTTATTAAGAAGATGGTCCAGTTTACTTTGAAGATCAAAAGATGCATCCGTGAAGCAGACTTCGGCATAATCTCATAGAGTGATCACCAGGGTTTGTATTAGCAATCTTTTTGTAGTAATAAGTAGGAAATTTTTAAAGCGATAGAAGCTGCGTAAACTATTGTAGACAATGTGGCTTTTTTAAGGATTGAGAAGTCGGTGCCTTCAGCTACCATTATGGTTGTGAAGGCTTTGTCGGTCTCAGAGGTCAAGGATCTGGACTCCGCAAGCTGAGTACAATATTGTGCTGTGTATATCATCTACCATCATCATATGCCTTAGCAAGCCTTTTAGAGAAAAAGAAATTTAATTAATTAGACATTTGCATTGGGAATTTGGGTCACTAAATTACCACAAACTTATTTCTATAATTGCACACTTAGAATAATGAAGTAGACTCCAAGAACTGATGATGATTAAAAAATATTTAAACTGTTTTCCGCACTTCATTTATCTAAACATCTTTTTAATTACATTTGTATACTCTTTGTTAATCGTCTCCACAAACACTTTAACCTCACTTGCTTTAACACGAGCTGCTTTATCATTAGGATCTAAACTCAAGACTCTCTGTATATCTGCCCAAGCTTCTTCATACATCTTCAGGCCGTGGTATGACACACACCTTCTGTACAGCGCCTTTATATTATCAGGATCATGTTTTAATGCTCTGTTACAAAGTTCTAGTGCTGCTTCATATTCATTGAACTGAAGTTGACAGTGTGCCAAATTGTTGTATAGTTTTACCTTGAAAGAAAATAAACAATGTTATTTGAATAAAATTGAAAAGCTCATCTTGTCTCGTGTTGAAATTGTTATAATAATTTTAACTTATTTCTGTTCTTGACTCAATTGCTAAAATATGACTAGGAAAGAGAAAAGCTGCTGCTTCCCTCATATAAAGTTTACTATGTGACAAACTTCAGGTAAAATTTTTAAATTATATTGGTTATTTTATAAGAAACTGTCTTGTTAATTATGACATATTTTTTCTATCACATATTTTATAAAATTTAATCAAAGGAATATCACTAATGAATAGCAAGATTGACTTCAAACTTTCGAATAAAAAATATTTTACCGGTGAAAACAAACCTTTAATTCCTTAATTTCTTTTACTGAGTCATTACTGATTATTTCTGGATCAATAGGTTCTATAGCTACTAATAATTTAAATGCTTTACTAAATCTTCGAAATGCATCTACAGTTCTCTTTTCCTTTATTAACATAACACCCCGCTCTTTATTGTGGGCGGCAGCCTCAAACAGACGTGCCCAACTCCAATCACAAACCAACTGCTCTTCTGTAACTTCCTTTAGTTCTATCTGACACGTTATCTCAATAACTGTTTCACCCTCCTTATTCCTGTAAACCATTCTAACCGCGCAGATCTCACCGCAACACATTTGTTGGAGTATCAATTCGAAATCTTTATCTATGTATGTGTCGGAATCCCCGATCAGTACAATGCCATCAAAGTCCTTACCAAATATGCGACTTTCTAACACAAAGTCGCCTCCCTCTATTGCATTTGTATATTGTATATTTGATAATGAGATTGTACATCGTGACTCCTCGTACGGAACGATGGAATAATCTCCCGGCGATATTACTTTTTTCGTTATTTCCCTGTCTGGTCTGAAACTAACAATCGATTCTACATTCATTTTATTAACGAACACGAAAAGCTCTATTGCAACTCTTTATTTTTACGATTCCGATATATTAAAGAACAACATATGCATGGTGGTACAAATGTTTACCTATACAGTTTTTGACATTTCGGTACCAATGTGCGTAAAGGCAAATGTCAAATTGAGTTCCATATAAATTAACTTGTAAATATTAATGCGATACTTAATAATTTACTAACATTTTTTTTTTTCATAAAATTGTTTTTGAAATTTTAAATTTTTTTGGAAAATTATTTGCTTGTATAAATAAAAACTGGCACTTTGTGCAGGTCGAAAGTGTAGAGTATCTTAGTTTTTTTTCATCGCAGTCTATGGTTAGTTTAAAGCCAAAGTCTGCGAATTTTTTGAATTCTGGCCAATATTTATTTTGTTTTATATTTTTTGTATAAAAGGAATGAAATTGTATTTCAAATTGAAATTAAATGTTAATGAGGTATAATAATATTATCTTAAAATATACATTGAAATATATTTTTAAACTTGACTAATGTTTAATTCATCTGTTTTATGATAGGAAACTATTTTTTAAAATCAGGTAACATATTAAAAAGTTTTTATCACTGCCTTATCTTATATGTGTGATTCCCTTATTTACATTCGATGAAATATATTACTTTTGATAGATTCCTTAGTATTTATAACCTAAATGTACTTAACAAAATCTATATCAGAGTAATTTTATTGACATGTCTTTCAATTATCTACAGGTCACCGACTATATATTGCATTATATATTTACAGTCATTAAAAAAATTTAGAAAATATATTGTTAAACTGATAACTGATATTCTATAATGTACCAAACATAAATAAGTTTCAACCATTTCTAAATGTGTAATTTTTGTTTCTAAGCAAATAAAAATACTTACACTTTTTCAGATAACATGGCTCAAATATTGAAGAATGTGTGGAGGAATGTTCTGAGTGGCAGTTCATTAACAAAGACGCCTTTTAAATCCACAAGTTTTACAACAAGTTGTGAGTACAAACAATTATTTAAACTTAACACCTAAACTGCCATATGTCATATTTAAGATTTTAAAAATACTGGAGGATAAACCTTTCCATTGGCCTATGTAACTGAAACATAATAAAAAGAATTATTCTGATTTAAAAAACCCTCACTTTAGAGGATTATGGCACAGGATTTAATTCTCTGTAAGATAGCATAGAACACTTCAGCGCATGTTAAAACTATCTTAAAAGATGCGGTAATGTTTGATAAGAGGTTACGAACATTATTTCGTTTGTTCAAGAGTCTGTAGTGACTGAAATAGTTACTATTGTTGTCTCTCCACGGAAGACTTATAAAAAAAGAAATCTTAATTTTGTATAATTTTAATGTAATAACAAAGTTGAGGAAATTTTTATTGGTGTGAGTGGTATTGTAGATGCGGACCATTTAGGCAAAAATACTGCTATAGATGGGAATGGCTAAAGAAATCTTCATGGGATTCTTTGTAAATATAAGAAAAATGTTTTGTGGGACTGTAATGAAAGGTCCAAATAGAAAGGAGTATGCTATAAGAAATTAGTAAATGTACTGCCACATATACCATGGTTTGGTGCAGTTTAAATTTCTAGAAGCCTAATGAAGAGAGTTTGTTATGGATACATCACTTTAACCCTTTAACTGTTTATGTTGAGTGAAGCAAAAATTTTTTGCCTAAAATTTAATTTACTAAGTCAATGTCAAAGTCAAAGTAAATTTTTTTATCCAATGTAGGAGCAGAAGTTAACTTATTGAACATAAAAAATGTACCACCGATTCGCAAAGCAAATATCTTGAATCTGAGAAGAATGGGTGCAGAAAACTCAGCGGGTTATACACAATTTTGTTGTTTTTTTACTCATTCTGTAGGAAAAAAAATCGCTATCATATTCTTATTCATTGAGTCAACTATAATCTTTTATCCCTTCGTCTTAAAGTGGCTCTCCATTACTAGAGTTTGGTCTTCGGATTGGAGAATTTGTTTTTTATCATTTAGAAAGGGCAAATAAAGACCTTATAATAATATACATTTTAGAATTTCTGTTAACCTTATTTATTTTAATACATAATAAATAGTATTAAACTGAAATAAATTTTGAGGAATTATAGCTACAGAATAGTTTTTCCAAACAAAAAACCATTTTGTATGCGTTTTCAGTTGATTAAGTTACAAAGAATCTTGTGGATTTTATTGACAAGGAAAGTAACAGAAAGTACTTTTATTCATTTGCTGAATAAAATTGTAATATACTTTATTTTTTATCTATAAAATTAATTTTGTTTGTTAATAGCTAATAAAAATATATTTTCTGAAGTACCAATGCACAACATTTGAATTTGTTATAATTGTCTACATTTACGGGTAGAAACATTTTACTCAATTTATTGACCTTATTTTGTCATCTTCATTGGAAATTAATTAGGCAGTCAGAAAAATATTTCCAAAATAAAATTAAACAGATCAGGGGTTAAATTAGATTATTTTTCATGAAAAAACCCTCTCACTATTATGTGGCATATAATAGAATAGAAGACTTATATAACATTATAGAAATGTGTCTAGAACAAAGAAAGTATGAAGGCTTATATGCAATTACTAAATAAATAAATCAATGCGACATTAATTCATGTTAGTATTCTACCTTCTCCAGTCTTGGAGAAGGTTAGAGCACTGTTTAATTCTTTAAATTTTATAAAAAATTTAGTTAATTAAAAATGTATAAATATAATTATATTATGGTACCATGGAACCAATTTGATTATATATTAGAAGTCCCATAATCAATAAATCTATATATATAATTATGTATGTAAGTTTAAATGTATCTATGTAAATTCGTACTGAAGAAGTTTATTTGTATAACCATGTTTGTACTTACAATATTACTAATTTAGATTTTTTTTTTGGCACCTATTTGTAATTTCTTTTCATAAGAGAATACTGTGGCATTTTGTCTGGCTTTTTGTTTACTGTGTCTCTTTTGTACATAATATTTTTCCTTTTGTTTTTATTATACAAATGAAGTGTAAATAAAATAAATAAATCGAAACAAATATTTGTATTTTTGTTACAGTGACAGAAACAAATCGAATTAAGAATACAGACCCAATAATGATGTGCATCAAGTCCGCACCAACAGCTGAGAATATCCTAGCGGCAGTTCAACAGCACCTTCCTATTATAACACACAAGCACCTGTTGCAAGCTCTTCGCAGTTTATTCGAGTTGCAGAAGTCTGGCAAGTTAGAAAGTTTGATTTAATATGCCGGCTAAGCAGGATTTTACAACAGTGCAGCTTGGTCAGACAGTTGTCAATGTGTTTCTCTAAGCCCTTGTAATCACCACATACAAAGCCAATGCCTCAAGCTATAAAAACCAAAACATTTCTATTCACCAATTTCACATTCAGTAATTCAAGTTGTATCTTTCCTAATAGATTTCTATAATCACTTAACGTTTTCTAGATTCAATCAAACTGATGACATCATCAAAGACCCAGGTTTTAGTGTGCTATGTCAAAACTTTAAGAGGCATGCGCGTGCGCTTGATGTTAACGAGGCTATAGAAGCAGTAAAGGTCCTGTCGTACCTGCGAGTTCCTGTCGACTCCCTTATAGTACAAACAATGCTCCAATTGATAAGAACAAACATCAATCTCATAAATATACGGCAGATCATGTTTTTAGACTTCCTCCTCGATCAGTTTGATAGTAAGAATCATTTGGTTGATGTCTTAAAGTTGGCACTTCCTCTCGCCTTCCAAATACATTTGCCACTCGAATTGGATAACGAAGATCTACCACTTCTTAAAGACATGCTGTGCTATTGCTGCAATCATGAGCTACCTGACCGCTGTATCAACAACGTCGTCACAGCTCTCCTATTACATGACCAGACTATTGATGCGCAGACGGCGAAATCAATTGTATGGTCCCTGTGCCAAGTGAATTGTACAGAGCAGGTGTTCTCTACGAGGGTTCAGCTTTTGCACATTTGTTACGACATCATCGCTCACCGGATAAACGAGCTGTCGTACAACGATATACTAAAAACTGCCGCCAAGATCAAGGGCAGGGTTCTGGAGAAGCATCCGGAGTATTACCAGGAGCAGCTCTTGGATGCGATTGCTGAATACATCATTAAGAATGAAGTAGAGTTTGAGCAAGGTCTGCTGGTTGCTAGGGTGCTGTCGCGAGTAGTAAGTGGAACTAATTACTACTACTTTTTAAATACATGATGATGACTACAGCTAATCCATCAACATGATAAGCTGATAAACGTCCACTGCTGGATATAGGCCTTCGCTAATAGTGGAGAGATTTGGGACATTTTCCATCATGCTGGCCTAAAGTGGGTTGGGGGGGAACCAGAGTCTCGTTTGTTTATTAGCAGGATGTACCACGAGCAGGTGAAGTTGTGTTCTGAATAGAGATCCCGTGATCTCTCCAAACGCTGAGGATGATCACCGTGCTGGGTTTTGTGGGTAAAGATCTCCACATAATCTTGACTCCCAGAAGGCAATCTCCCATCCCAGAAGGCAAGGTATCTTTTTCGAAGATTTACCCCTTAAAAAAAAGGGTCCTGTGAGTTGTTGTGTGTGACTCCTTACATCCTCTGGTGAGCCATCAAGTGATTGAAGTGTTGTATGAGAGTGAAACAAATTTTCCAATGTTAAAGCTCACAATTGTGTTAAAAAATAATTATTTCACAGGCTCACACACATCTAGGTCTCATGGAGTACCTCTGCAATTTAGTCTCCAACGGCACCATGAACCTCGCCGACGCTCGCACTAACATCCTCTTCAGCTTCGTCAACTGCTTATCCAACAACAACTTCGTACCGCAGCAAGATCAATGGGACAAAATCCGGCAGAGTATATCAGAGAACCCGATCTTGAAGGCAACCAACGCTGCGCTGCCGTGGACTAAATTCTGCCTGGAGCTCGCATCACTTGGTCACTACGAAGATAAACTGCTAGAGAGGGTGTTCTCCGAGAGCTTCCTCACAGAGTACCTCTCCCGGGAAAACAACACCCTCGACCTCCTCCAACTCCTTACGCTGCATGAAGCGGTCAACGTGTTTTACAGTGATAAATATCAGTTGCCCCAGCACGTGCTGCAGAAGGCCAAGGATGCGTACCCCATGCACTCGGTGACGGATCACGTGAGGCAGAACTTGGCTCGTGGATTAGGCGGTGAGGAGTACATAGCGAAGAATGTTGTTTTGCCCAGCGGAGTTGTCTCTGGTGAGTTAAGCAATTTATTTTTATATAACTCTATGTTGGAGAGAGCTGTTTTTAATTTTTTGGAAAAATATGAAACAAATTCTTTATTGACAATTTTGCACTATGATTTAGTCAAGTGTGTGTTTGTGCGAATTTCGTTGTGGTCGCGCCCTGGGCAAACAGTAAGGCCGACCAAAATGAAACTTGGCATTAATATTGAGGTGGGTACGAAGATGGTTCTTAGCCATATCCGGTTCCGATCGGCCAACCGGAAGTGGTGCCGAAAATCACTAAGTACCATAACTATGCATATTTTGGACATTATTCTTATATAAATATGTTTCTCTAATAAAAATTGCTATTTATATGTACTTCCGGTACAACTGATCAACCGGAAGTGGGACCAAATGTTACCTAATACCTTAGTGGTGCATATTTTTTTATGTCTTTATTAAAGTAATTGTTCCTTGTTAAAAAATAAATGTTTTTATGTACTTCCGATTCTGGTCGATTAATTGGAAGTTGTCTAAAATTTGAATATCGATATAGATGTATCGCAAAATTGACAGTAAGTTTTTTTGCTTATTCCTTTTGTCTACCCATAATAATGATACACTGATAGGGATTATATACAGTATTGCTCATCGTATTCGTCGCCTTACAAATGTTAAATCTTGTTAGAGCTTCTTGTTGAGCAAGTCGTTCACCTGATGGTAAGTGACACACTTGCCCATAACATGGCGCTGGTTAAGATGGTATACAGCACCACAATGTGCTCGTCGCCTTTGGACGTAAGGTGTTTAGTCACGTTACCCCATTAATTTCATTAACTACAGCACCCTTTAAACCGGAACATAGTAATGTTCGCACAATACTTTTTGCCGGATACAATAGGATCTGCGATGGTATGTTTCCGGCAACAGAAACTTACCATCAATAAAGAAACCTACCACTAGCTAAACGACCTACAATCAATAAGAAGTTCTACTACCCCCACACATTTCGCTCGTCGCCTTGAGACATAGTGTCAAGTCTCTTCATCACAGTAATTTCACTAGAGAACACACAATTTGACCTAATCCTTGTTACAATCATTTACACAAGTCTTTCCCAAGGTGGAGCGTAGTAGACCTCACAAAGGGGTAATTCTGTCATTTAGGGCAATCTGAAACTGTTAATATAAATTATTGCATTTTTTGTTTTTGGAGAGGGAATTGGATAAATATCACAAAATCCGAGAGGGCAATAATTATTTTTACTCAAAAATTTGACATAGGACCTATTAGGTTGGGTAACACATATTTCCAGCTACCACTTTAAGTATCATGGTTAATTTCTGTATCTATTAATATATATTTTTTTTTTAGATCTCTTTATGGGAGTGAAAAATAGCAACCCGTTAACGCTGTCTAAATTACCACAAGATGATTTGAAAATACCTATAGAAGAATTGAACTTACCAGAGGGATCGTTGCCGTAAATATATAATTTTCATTTTTTTTATTCGACGAGGTGACGAGACGAGTGAGACGTTCAACTGATGATGAGTAATATGTATTCCATGACGCTGGCTAAGATGGTATACACAGCACCACATTGCGCTAGTCGCGTAAGTAGCGTAGCGCAGTAATTTCACTAGCATACAGCATCCTTCAAACCGGAACATAATAATGTCTGCACATTACTATTTGGCGGTAGAAATAAGAGCTGCGGTGGTACCTACCTAGACGGTCTCCGGCAAAAGAGACCTACCACCAGTAAATTGTTCCATTAAGTATAATATTGGAATAATTGATTCAATGTGTTAAATTTAGTAACATTTCTTAAACCACCGCGACTCGTTTTTCGTACTCCGAGTACGGAATTAGGTTAAGGTACAGTTTATATATATAAGTATCTATTTTATCATCTACCCCTTTTTCTTCCCACCTCTTCCTCCTTCCCCAAATCCTCTTCCCTACTCTCCCTTATACTATATAATTTATATATATATACACTTTTCAACTCGCGGAGTCCGGATCCGCGGTCCGATGAAGCTTTCGCGGCCATAATAGTGGCCGAAAGAATCGATATCATCCTAAAAAAAAAATCTTCTTAAAAGAAATTCCCTGAATCCCAACAGTGGGAACATTAAAAGAAATGTTTATTATACGAATTGTAAATAATTATATTTGTATACTTTGTCTTAATCCTGACATATATTTTACAGGGTCTGTATTCTCATCTTCAACCAAGGTTGTTACTCTATGAATAGTAACCGGTTGCGGGGGACTTTTCGACTTTTGCTCGACACACTGGAAAAGCAAGGATACGTGACGGTACCTATTAACGTCTCCGAGTGGCTCAAGACCCCTTCACATGAACGCACTCCCTACCTCATGAGGGAGATTAGCTATAAATGTGGCGAAATCGGAATGAAACTATCAGTAACTTGAAAGTTATTTAATAAAGACTATTGTTTTTGTTTTATGGAAGAAGTAGATAAATTACTAATTGACATTGTTGAATTTAAAAAATAATTTTAATAAAAGACAGTATTTATTTATTTTATTTTTTTCTCAGAGATGTCAAAACTCATTACTTCAGCGATTTCACTAATTTTGTCCTTCAAACTTTGTTTTTACTGTTTTTGTTTTAATATATTTCAAATATACGTACCTTATAACTGCGATGGGCCAAAGAAAATGGTCAATATTTGATTTTTCTTCTATACAAAAAATATTTAAATTCTTCTTAATTTTTCAGTAAAAATAATAGTTGAGATAATAAACGTCTTTCGTGTCCGTCGGTGTTTCAGTATTTTTGCTAGCTACGAAAAATATTTAGAAAAATTTTATTATATCTCAACATCAAAGATAATGCAGGATGCTCGCGCTTGAGGTAGCCTGCCGCTAAGTAAATATTATACTATTCGTATCTATAAAAACTTTTTCAAATTAATACTATTTATAGGAAATAATAAAATCGTCGAGAGCTATAGCTCAGGACAATATTTTGGAGAATACGTACGCACATAATGTCCTTCAGTTGAAGACATGATCATAAAACACTTCAATAAGTAGAGATTTTTATCAAACAACTTGTGTAATTTAAAAAATGTATTAAATTGAATCTATGCCATATTCTATAGATAAAAAATTGTCTATGGATATTGTTTTTATTTAATTGGTACTAGTAAATACATTGTCAAGCGAATATAAACTTGTGTAATTTGACTTAGAGTTTCTTTTCAAGTACCAAAGAGAAATAATCAGGAAACGTCAATTGTGTCAAAAGTCAAAGCTCAAAACAAGCAAAACAAATAGCCGACACAATTTAAACAGATTTTATAGATGTATATTCAATTCCTTTTTATGTGTTTGTTATAACGTTTGTAGTATATTTATTAACTTGGTTTTGGACTTTATATTCTGACTTGATGTAATTTAATCGTTCAATTATTATTTATAAATGTGTCTGCAGTGCTGTTCAGTGGACGCACATTCCTCTCGTAACATCAACTATGAAAACTAATTGGCGATGTTATTGTATATTAATGTTAACGTTAATAACGATTTGTGAAACTAAATATGGTTACGTGACTTGGTTTACCGATAAACCGGTGTTTCAAGAGAGTTTATCCGCTTCAGAAATACCATCTATACACATCGCTCGTGCGACTTACACAAATGAAATTAATTCAACTGGGTATGTGATAAAAAGCTGGTTATTGTTTTAGTGTATTCCTCTTTTCTTTAATAATTTTTGTCATATATATCATCTACTGGGTAGTGCGGGATCAGTAGGTGTGGATATCTTTAGGGGCTTATCTCCTGCAGTTGAAGACTATCATCTGATGCTAAATGTTATGAAATGTTTGCAGGTGAAATCAGTATACAGTTTTACAGAACTTCAAAATTTTAAACATGTGTTTATCTATGACTATATTTAATGTTACTATGTGTATTAAATTTACTTTTTATACGATAATTACATTTGATTTTTTTAATAGGATACTTGAAATGTAATTACGCTGGACATATGCTGTTATCAAAGCGAATGCTAGTAATAAATTATTTTTTACATTAAAAACAGGCATTAGTATAACTTTGTTTTACTTGCTAAATAATTAATATTAATATTTTATAGGTGGGCTTATTTAGAAGTGCATACATCAGTGAATGGCAGTGATGAAAAAAAGGCATATGCGGCAGGTTTCATCGAGGGGTTCCTCACAAGGGACCTCATATGGATGCATTGGCAGAACATGTTAAAAGGGTGAGCTTCTTATTTACACAAAAACTTCTCCTGATTGTAAGCAAGAAATATGCATAACATGATGCATAAGTGTTGTCTTCCTACATGTTGTCACCAGATATGTAGGAAATTGATGAACAAAAACATATAAAGAATGCCATTGTGTTCTAAAGACACTAGATATTTTTTCCGATACTTTTTTCTATCTTTTAATATTCTTTATAGATATTGCTATAACAAAACTGATTTGTGTGGACGGGTAGAGGATTTTCTGGACAAAAATGAAAAATTTGTCGAATCCATGATGAAGTATCAAATGGACCCATATTGGTATCAAGTATGTATTTGTTATTGTTTTTATTGTATGTGAAACTTCCTACATGGTTAATAAATAGTTCACCCATGTTGACAATAATCACAGCATCAGGAATGCGGATGTCACAAAACATTTGCATTTATTATTAATTTTTTTTTATTCATACAGTAACATGAAATCTTAATTGAGTTTAATGTGAAAAATAATTTTGCAGATCAAATTGTATAACATCCAACTTGAAGGATTAGCTGTTGGCTACAATGAAGCAACCTCCGATCCATATGAATGGCTGACGGTTCGAGATATAATGTACGTATTAATTTAGATCAATGACAACACTTCTGCGGTAAATAAAAAATCTCAGGTAAAATTGGAATTTACGACACCCTGTGTGTTGAAATTTCACGACTTAAATAGCCATCAATATTGAGACTCGGATCTTCTCTCATAAAGAGAGAACACATGGATTTGGAAATGAAAATAGAAGCTATGTGTCCTTAACACATTGAGTGCCAAGCACTCGGATCCGAGTGCATAGGGCCCGTTGTAGTCTCTCCAACTCAGGTTTGAAAAAACAGTTAACTCATTTTTCTTTTTTTAAAAAATTAGACAAACATTTATTTACCACATACAATCAATTGTTTACATGTACATTGACAAATAAGATTTTATAATAATTAGTTTCCATAGAAGATGTATTTATGTGGCAGTGAATGTGTTAAAAGCTGTATCCTATATACCATATTTGTTTATTAACATGTATTCCTTCACATAATACAAGGTAAGTGAATGTCAAATCCTCCCTGCTTTATTATAAGAGTTCTCCATTCCAAAATTTGAAATTAACTATTACCTCACAGTTGGATCAACATGCTTGGTGATCTGGATGAACTTGCATTCGCCCTGTCGTTGCCGAAGACCTCTGCCAGTGGTCTGCTTTTTGGCGAGCACTGCACAGGGCTGGTGAAGCTACTGCCGGACTTTTCCAATCTCTACACTGCACACACCACTTGGAACAGGTACAAGTCTTTAATCACCTGATTCTCTTCAAGTCACAAGTGGAAATTTATTAAATCTCTACCTGTAATATTATTAAACACAATGCTCAATATCTTTCCCGGTGTTATGCATGACACTTATAAAATATAACCCCTATGTTTCCAATGAAAATTACTATGTATCCTTACAAAAGTATCAAAAGAATTTATATTCTTCTTATTAGTTTTTATAAACAATAGTGGTAGTCAGATCAGAGGATAGATGGTAAAGCTTAATTGCTCAGGATGCTTATATGTTTTGGCATACAGGATACAGTAATTCAGTTCTCTGAGTTCAGTTCCCTGCACCCAAATCCGATCTCTTAACGTAGTATTAGCCAAGAGCGTTAATATTACCGGAAAAAAAAGCAAATCTGTATACAAATAATTATTTAAGAGAGTAAGTTGGGAACTAGGTAGGAGGTTTCGAAAAACTTCATCACCAACTAAACTCTGAATGTTGCACCAGAAGTTACTAAGCAAGCAGTTAGCTATTGTGCCAATAGAGAAGATAAATTTTAGATAGATATAAATTATCAAATATTACTTCAAAATTTAATAGCCAACTATAATTGTGCTCTTTCCACTAACGCCAGTTACCAATCCATGTTGCGAATTCAGAAAATGTATGTTCTGCATTACAAGCAGAGCTCGAACAATGGGAAGAGGATTCCAGGTTACAAGATGTCATTCACTTCTTATCCAGGCTTCGTACAGGTATGGCACATACATTGAATAAAGTTTTTTTTATTTATTATAAAAAAGAAAGACGAGGATAATGGGCTACATCAAGGTTCATGAAACACTATACACACTGATCAGTATTTCACTCTCATGCAGCACCACATTCTACTTACTTAGATACAATAATATTATCTCCCATTCCCAGTAATGCCAGCACAGCATTCTTCAGACTAGCATACAGAAATTACATTAAGCATTCTCATGCTTCTTCAAGGTAAGTTCTGGAAACAAGGCCACAGTTCTATCACATTTACTACGATGATATTGATCAGCCAAAGCACAGGATATTCTCCTACTCAGTTCTCTTGTCATATTCATTCGATGCTGTTGAGGGTAGTAGAGAGGTTTGCATATTCATTTATCTTGTACATGAAATGCTATGGCAGTCCACAGATGACTTCTACATCATATCAAGCGGCCTAGTGACTGCAGAGACCACCATCAGCAACAGCAATAGGACACTCTTCGAACTTATTAACCCACAAACGGTATGTATAACAATGTAAAGAGAGGGTATGTGGAGAGTGGAGAGAGATGAATTGATCACATGAACATTTTTTTTTATTGTAATTAAATTTCCTCTAAATGGGAAAAGCAAATGTGGCAAATGTGACATACATTCTTTTATTTCTTTTCTTAATATAACCTGAAAGTGATTTTTGTAACTTTCTATTAATAAAGTAATAAACAGCACATTTATTCTCAGTGCTAAGATTGGGAGTCCTTCTCTCGTTAGGAAAGAGTCAGTGCAATCTGAATATTAAAATATTAATTTACTGCCAGGTTATGGAGTATGTCCGGAACATGATGGCTAACCGGCTGGCAACTGATGGCCGACAGTGGACGGAGATCTTCAGACAACACAACAGTGGCACCTACAATAACCAGTGGTAAGTCTATGTATGGTTAGATTTGATGTTGCCATCGAAGTGTCACAGACTACACAATCCAACTGCTGGTTTATTTAAATCTCAAAGGACGATTAGCATCAATGATCTGATGAAGGTGTTGTTTTACGTGATTGCAGGTATATTGTTGATTATAACAAATTCAAACCGAGCTCCGGCAAAACGAAAGGTAGCGTGCAGAAGGGCCTGCTCTGGATCATCGAACAGCTGCCCGGCTACATGGAGTCTGCGGACTTGTAAGTACTAAACTATATAAATAAATCTCGAAATGTAAGTTCGGAATACGCGATTTCAAGGTAGTGCCTATCTTAGATCTAACAGATCAAAATAATCTATATCTGTTGAAAAAACCTTTGGATTCGAGCTTTGAAGGTAGAGACCCTCGCTATACATTCAGAGTGATCACGGAAAGGAATTTAATGGTTAAAAATCAATCATAATTCTGTCTTCCGCCCACAAGCAATATATCTTTTAATAACACTTCCTTCTCTATTAATAATCTTTCTTTTTTTCACCAGAAGTTAACTGTTTATCTCCGATTCCAT
This sequence comes from Pachliopta kotzebuea, assembly GCA_018246255.1. NCBI lineage: Eukaryota > Metazoa > Arthropoda > Insecta > Lepidoptera > Papilionidae > Pachliopta > Pachliopta kotzebuea. Next base: position 1,884 of record DWLS01002808.1, on the reverse strand, counting down.
GCAGGACGGATCAGCTGGTGAGCGATACTTACTTCCCGTCGTATAACATCGCATACTTCCCAACGATATTCAACCTGAGCGGCGGCAACGAGCGGGTCGAGACTTTCGGGGACTGGTTCGGCTACCATACGAACCCACGCGCTCGCATGCTAAAGGAGAAACAGGTGATATTTGAAGACGACCAAGAACCACTTAGGGAGTCTTGCAACAGAGACCTCTATTTATAATATATTGTAAGAAAATAGTAAAAGAAGTAATTAATAAGATCTAGATGCTAGTCTATAATCCTTTCTGAACCTGCATGTTTATAATGATTTATCTTATGATCGTTAAATATGATCACAAGTATACCGTTATTGAGGTATGCAAACTAAGTATAAGAAATACGTAAGTATTCCAGCCTTCAAGGCGGATAAGGTCAAGTGAGCGTGACTCGCTGAGTGATAGGTCCAGGAAATTGGGGAACAGCTCCGAGACCTGAAAATTCTCGCAGACCAGGGCCTTAGTCTGGCAAGCCCTGCGAATGACTCGATACATACAATAATAAGACAGGTCATACATAAAAAACAAGACGCAACATAAATAATATATACGGAAAGAGTTGATAGAAATAAGAACTGATATGTATAAACAGAGCTAGATAAAGTTAGGTGGAGAAATATAAAAAGTAAATGATTTAAAATATAGACGTGCGGTGAATTTAGTCTGAGGCGAACGGTGAAAGTGGATAAAGAAATAGGTAAAGAAAAGGAATGGAAGAAAATATGAGGCATGATAGAGGAGTCAGGAAAAAGATAAGAGAAAGAGATAAACATGAGAAAGACAGATCAAAAAGAGGAAAAGGACACAACATGAAGGGGAACGATTATTTTAGTCTTTTCTCTTTCTGATTAAGTTTTTAATTTTTTAATCAGCAGACTTTGTGTAATGGAATATAAGGAAATTTAAAAATTTTGCATGCTGTTATTAACAGTTAAGTAGGGACATGACTTTGTATTTAGAGCAAATAAAGATTATTGCTTCTTCTTTGCCTCTTCTTACGTTAGGTGGGGTCGGCTCTCCTAATCTTTTTGCGCCAGGACAATCTGTCCTGGGTTGTCGGGTCAGGCAATTGGGACTTCTTAACTATGTTGACCATATTAGTCCACCAGGTCAAAGGTGGCCGCCCACTTCTTCTCTTGGATTGCTAGTACCTTGTGAACCACATGCTCGCTGTTTCTCCGCATTACGTGGCCGTACCATCTTAGACGTGTAGAAAGATTATTTATTTAAAAAAATATACAGATACTACTAACGAAACTAGCGCCCTCTTGTTATGAGTTTATCGCCTGTCTCGTCTTTTTTTGTTTGTAATGATTTGTGCTTTGTGGTCCGGTGGATGAGAAGGCAGGAGTTCGCAGTCTACGCGACGTCTACAACACTATGCGCTACAACGACTACAAGCACGACCCCCTGGCGCGCTGCGACCGTTGCGTGCCCCCCTACAGCGCCTGCAACGCAATCGCCGCGAGGAATGACCTCAACCCGGCCAACGGTGAGACCCACTTCACCATCCCTCCTTATTATATTTATTTATTAACAGTTTATTTGCACAAACAAAATAAGGGAAAGAATTATACATAAGGGAGACACAGTAAACAAAAAGACGTAGATAATGCCGCAAGGCATTTTGTTCCAATCAGCCTTTCAGAGTGTGAAGAGAATGAAAAAAAATTACACAAGAATTATATATATCGGCGAGATAGATGATTCGCGACAATTAAAAAGAATCACTTTAGTTAAATAAGTCAAACAATCAATCAAAAAGACATCTTTTATCTGTTTGGAATCGATTGTAACTTGTAATTACTCAAATCTTTGTTCAATATCACTCCTTATAATGTA
>DWLS01002807.1:0-17187 GCA_018246255.1 Pachliopta kotzebuea | reverse complement strand
CTACTCAAAATAAAATTTTGTATCTGTTATGTAAAATATATGTAACATTAAATAAACTATAAATAAAATAACATAAGAAATAAGTCAATATTTTTAGTGAGAAGGATGTGTTGAGATCCACTATCGTGGACCCACATTCCCATTTCATGGACCCCCAAAATTTTTTTGTTGACGTAGACGCCTGGCATGTTGTCATAGACCCCTAGGGGTCAATATAGACCACTTTGGGAATCACTGATCTAGACCGTCACTTACCACGCTGGCATAATGCGGATTGGTGAAGAGCCGGAGCGACGGTAGTTGATTAGCAGGGTGCACCACGAGCAGGTAAGGTTGGCTTCAGTACCTTGAGTTGTTGTGTGGGATCCCTTACACCCCACTTTACACAGCAGATTTACTGAATTTGAAAAATAATATATCCATGTGTATGCCCATTGTGATTATAAGAAATGAACAATCGTATAAAGTGTAACGTTTAATAAAGCTTCATGTAAATATTTTTCTCTGAGTTTATTGCGGCGCGACTCCACAGAGTCTGTACTGGCACTGGTACTGGCACGGCTCTCGTAATAACCGAGCCGGAGTTCGGAGACATTTTTGGGGCAATTTTTTTGTAATTGCCAATCTGCCTCGAGCGGTATCTTCTGAGTTATCGAGATTTTAAATGAAGCGCTTGTGAATTTAGAGAATTCAATTATTTTCATACGACGCCCGGGGCGCTGTAGGGACCGATTCAATTAAAGAAAAATATATGTATTCCTCATTGAATAATAGAAATATATATGTTAATAGACCATTTGCTTAATAGATGATTAAGGCGTCAGAGTTTAAATCTTTCCTTTCACAGAATCTGGTTTTGATGGATTTAAACAAAGATATTTGTATTAAAAATAACTAAACACGTAAAAATTAAATCTTATGAAAAAATTCTCTTCTATTATTTACTGTGTAGCTCCAATAATTTAGCAGGTTTCTCGACTGGGATGCCTTAGAGACGCCTCTGATTTTTCGACGAAGCTCTCGTGCTTGCGGTTAGCGAATTCCTTTGTGTAGTTTTTTTCTGTTAATAAGCCTCTTCTTACTTCGTTTCATGTCTTCTAATAGAAAAATGTTTCATGTAATAACTAACTGTATTTATGAAAAATTTTACCGAATAAAACTTTCTTTTATGTATTACAGCCTTCTATGCCGTAAATAAAAGTTGCACAGTTGCTAGGTAGGATTTCAATATACAGTTCGCCCATAGTTATTTTTTAATTATCGGTTTCATTGTTATAGTTAATAATTGTAACAAAAGCCCAACTCATAGAACAATAGATATAGTTGTGCATGTCCAATAACTTTTTATATGAGATATATATGTGAAAAATGTTGCCAACAGCTCTCCCATTAGCCCGTGTAAACAAAGCCCCGGGCTACGAAATGATGAGAGTAACAAAGAAAACAGAACCGGCAATTGGAATCCGTCGATCATAACCTTGTTAAACGACATTGTATAACATTTCTTTCATATAAATTGTCCAAATATGTATTTTTTATATTATATACGAGCAAGGAGTTCACCTGATGTTAAGTGATACGCTCGTTCATAACAACGCGGCGCTGGTTTAGATGGTATACACAGCATCACACTACGCTCGTCCCTTTGAGACGATAGGTTATGATAGGTTAATGCTTGACCACGATCCCACCTGGTGTTAAGTGAAGATGTGGTCTATAATGGTAAAGCGCATTAACCTAGCAAATGCCTATTCACTCTTTTTTTGAATATTGAAATTATTTTTATCAAAAGTGGGACAAAGGATCAAGAAGGTTGAGAAACGCAAATCTAAACCAATTGGAATTTATTTATACATATACATACACATGGATGGATTATATGTTGATATGAATTGAAATATATACGGAGACAGGAAATCGCCTGCGGGGTGCGGCTATACCCAATAAAACCATATAGCATGGCAGCTCGCATTAATGCACCGATGGTAAAACAATTAAAGCGAATGCGAGCTTATAGTCGTGTTAATGTAAGTGCATTCGATGCTGCGCGGGGCCGGCTTTATAGCGCAGATCAAAATGCAATGACAGGGCTGAATCCTTTTATTTAACCCAAAAACATTTTATATTAGGAAAAAAAATTAAATAGAATTTCTCGATATGACGGAAATGTTTATATATCACAGGAGTAAATATTTGCTATGCTAAGTATTTTCTTATTTTTGCACAAAGATTATCAAATAATATATTATTTTGTAATCCTTATTTTAACGACAATGTCCGTCCGTCCGCCTGTCCGTCAACAAATTTTCAACCTCGAGAACTGCAAGGAATAGGAGCTGGTGCTGAAATTTGTCATACAAACAGATCTCGCTTAGATAAGATCAGAGCCGTTGGATTTTTCTTGGTATGTGGTCGGGTTGTCGAGTTGTTGGTGCCCAAAGTTTCACAATTTTGTATGGGACACTTGTATATATTATATATGGTTTAATATAAGAGAACAGTAATCCACCAATACATACTTGATTTTCTCCTTATGAGGATACTACTCCTAACTGTGGATATATTAAGTATATTGTATATGCATGTTATACTAACCATCATCAACCATTGGCGGATAATTTGAAAATTTTGTTATTGCGTTATTAATATAACCTCGTTAATTGTTTTATGTTCTACATTTCGAATGTTTAATGAAATCAAAATCGGGCTCCTTCTTATGTTTCCCGGAGTAAAACTTGACAATGAGGCTTTCATGTAATGACTGCTGGAATACAGCGATGTTATTAAGGCGAATTTAAAATGTCAAAGTGCAATCTAGTTGAGTAGAAAAATCTTGCTGGTAACTAAACTCAACAATTCCCATTGTTAAAGTGTAATTAATAATAAAAAATTGCTTGTGACGACCCTAACAGGGATTTGAAAACGCGTAATCCTAACAATAATAGGCGGACGCGATTGCTCGGATAACAATCGGCTTAATTTCGCTGATGCGGGGATTTTTACTGCTTTAAAGCTCCCGTGTCGCTTTACGGTTTGCCTACTCTTTGTGGTGGTAACACTAGGTCACTAAAGCATCCAATAAATAGCAAAAGGATAGAAGAAAAAAAAAATCTATTAAAATTTAGTCAAATTTAATTTCGTTATCATGTCTACCTGTAGACCATCGCTGAATATGTCATGTCTAATAGCGAGCAAAATTATATTTATTATAAGTAAAGTTTTTAGTACTTTCTTTTATTCGACCAGACGGCTGTATAAAGCGTTTACCTGTTGGTAAGTGATACGCTTCACTACAACTTGACGTTTGTTGGGATGGTATACACAATTCCACATTGCAGTCATCGCTTTGAGACGTAAGGTGTTATTAACCCCAGTAATTTTACAATCTTACAGCTCCCTTGAAACCGGAATTCAGTATTTTTTGTATATTCCTGTATGTCGACTGCAATTATAACTAAAGACCTATCAACACCAGTAGAAAATGAATTTAATAACATATTAGTACATTATTATTTACAAACCCATTCACAATCCAATTAAATGCAAAAGGATAGGAGATAACAGAAGAAAATATAGAACTTCATTTTTTTCACAGAGTACCCTGCAAATAGTCGTCGATAACATTCAATATTTACTGGTACGTAAAAAAGTATTTGAATAGAAAGTGATCTTGCAGTTTCATCGGTGTTTTATACCAGTAACGGCGGAGTAATTTTTTAGCCATGTCACATTAGGGCGCACGCACACTGGGGCAGCGTAATGATGGAGTTTGGTAGGCGTTTTTCATGACATATAGACTAGTGCATGACGTTACACAAACTATTTGACTGATGTTTAAGACTACATAATCACATAATATTACAAGAAAAATATCATCAAAAGTTTAACTAAATTAGAGAATTTTCTTATCAATTATTCAAACTACATTTATCTGACGTCATTTAAATAAAAAAAAGAACAATAAAACGATAATAGATTATATGTTGATGGACCATTGCATTCAAAAAGGACTTCACTTAGTATGGATCATTACTGGACGAATAAAGCGCTTGTCTTCAATGGTTATAAATCCTAAATAAGGATTGTTTCTTCTGTTTCTAATAAAAAGATTGATATTTCATAAATACAGTAATAATAGAGCAGAGTTCAAGCGAATTTAAACAATTCTACTAACTAGTCGACTAAAATAAACCTGATTGAGAAAAGATATAATTTTATCCAGATATAAGAATTATTTGAACAGTAAAAAGATTATTACTAACCGAGTAAGTTTTTTATTTTACAAGCTTTTTTATGTGTATTTGATTAAAAAAGGTTAATCTTTCTCTCTATTTAAATCTAAACACATCTTAAAATTAATTCGTATTCTTATTGAACCTATCAGTTATTCCCATCTAAATAAACAACGAATAACAATAGACCAGATAAAAAACCCACTCTACTGTCGTAAAACCTTAATCTCTAAATAAAAGCTGTACGTTTGATAAAAGCTTAGGAACTTAACCGCTACAATAATTGCAATTTTACACACTGACACACACTAGTGTCGATATATATAAAATACAAAGTCGCTGAAGTATTGGTGGAATTCATGCTTTACAGCGACTCTTTATGCTCTCCGTCGCAAACATTCTTTCTCTCCTTAACGGTTTATTTAACCGTTCAAATTTTCCAATAAAAAAGTACTTAAAAGTTTATTTGACCGTTAAATCGATATTGTTCGTATGCTGATTTGATATTTACAACACCGGAGCAATATTCAAAAGTTAGTGCAATAAAGTAAAATTCTACCATTTCATACAAAGATATCAAAGCTACTATGATTTTCAAATCAAGTGCTTCTGTCACCGTACAGGAAACAAAAGGTAAAATAGATGCTTTACATCTCCAGGTTGAGAGTGTGAATGTAGTTTAGTGACAATGTATAGCAATTTCATTCGTCTAAGCAGTGAGACGAACACCTGATGGTAAATGATACGTTTGCCTATAACAACGAAGGGCTGGTGAAGATGGTATACACAGGATGACATTGGACACGTCGCTTTAAGACATAAGATATGTCTCTTTATCTCAGTATCTTCACTAGCTACAGGATCCTTCAAACCGGAGCAAGTAATGTTTGCAATATACGGTTTGTCGGCTACAATAGCACCTGTGGTAGTACTAAGACTGTTTTCGTCAACAGTCCTGCTGCTAAGCAATCAAATGAACCACAAAAATTGGCCTGTTCTCTTATATTTATATTATAACTAGTTCAACTCGTGACTCTACTTGAAAAAAATCATTTGTGACATGATACTGAGGGTTATACATAATCATTACACCATAGTTGAGGTTATCCTCTCAAAGTCCATTCGTAATATCCCGAGGCGGCGTGGGCTTCACGGGCTAATGATTTCCTTGTACCGGAAGCTGTGCAGCGGCCCCTCACATCGCTTCCATGCGATTCCATGCGATACCTTCCGGCGAGACAATTACGTCAATCAGTTGTTACTTGTCCGGGCTTTGCAAGGTGCCGCCGCGCAGGTAGGCCGCATTATCATAACATATTTACCCATATATGTACAAGTCAGATAACCCTAAAACAGAATCAATTTCTTTTCGAAAATGTTTAAATTTACACAAAAATTTAAATACTAACTGAAGCATTTGAAGAAATAACAATATTTTTTTATTGTAATGCGCCGGGGTAATTGTGACAGAAGATTAAAATAAATTTTATCACAAATCAAATAATTTTTTTGGAGAAACAACCTTATTTAAACAACAATGTCCGTCAACAATTTTCAATCTCGAGAACTACAAGGTGCAGGAGCTGGTACTGAACATCATACAGACTGATCTCGCTTAGATAAGACCAGAGCCGTTGGAATTTTGTTGGTATATAGTCGGGTTGTCGAGTTGTGGGTGCACAAATTTTCACAATTTTGTATGGGCCACTTGTACTCTTTAACCGGTTCATAATTAATTATTTTAAATTAACATATGTAAATAAAGTAAGTAGAGTCGAGTCACTTTTTAAGCAATGCATATTTTCATTGTATTAATGCTTGCTGTGTCCCTGGTTTGATCCTAAGACTATAAGCTCAAGCTTGAAATAAAAAAATATTTTTTTGATATACTGAAAAAAGTCTTGGTTTGGTAAAATATGATTTGAATGAATTTTGTACAGATCCTGATTTCAAAATTTCCGCAGTAGTCGTGTTGTCCAGGAAGTACAGTTACATTTATGTACTGTTCATTTACTGTATAGCTTCACACCTTGGCAGAGTCCCGCCCCCGGGCAAAAAGCGCAAAGGGTAAATTTGCAATCAAACGAGGTGAAGCAAGTATTTGATGTAGGAACACTGGTGTGGACGACCTTGCTCTCCACACTCTGGTTTACCTCCCAACCATTCAAATACAACCTACAAAAATTACATACTATTTTTAACCCCATTTTATTTTCGTCGTCATCTCACTACATTATCATTATATATTAATTTTAATTCACTTAACACCTGATATCACCTCGCTATTAAAACGTTTGTTATATAAAAATTATGAAATAGTGATTTTTAGTATATTTATTTGTTTTAAGTTATTTTAGATGTTCATCGTATATTCTATTTGTACGTAAAATATAATTCCTCTTCTTTTAAGTTTTGTTTATTATATTAAGATGTTGAAAGCTATCTTTTTTTCATTGTTAGATATTTTTGTTAAGCTTTCATCACTAATTCCGATTGTAAGTACAAGACCATATTTTTTTTATTTTTTATGCAACTAAAATCTAGATAAATTTCTGTAAAGTTGTGTGATAATGTCATTAAAATGAATAATCTAGTAGTAGAAGTATCGTTTGAAAATTGCAAAGATTTTAAGTTTTATTTTTATATCAACCTATAACTCATTAATATTGTCATTAAAGCAGCCAAAACAATTCGTTCGTATTAATAGTAAAATTAAAAACTTCAAAAGCAACATAAGCTGTTTAGCCCGAACAAACAGACCAGCAGCGTTCTTTTATGAAAAAGCTGACCGACTTTTAAAGCAAGCACAATTTGCAGAGCCCCGCATAGCGCTACGTCAAAAACTAAACTAAGGACGTCTGTACACAAGTGTGCAAATGTTCATTATTTAAATGACAAAATTAACATCTACTGTATATACTCATGTAGTGTATACTAGATATATATTATTTGTTGTGTACATTGCATGTGCTATTGAGTTACTTTCACATATTTCGTATAAAGTTCCCAACTCTCATTACACTTGCTTATTATGTTCTCTGATCTCAGTATTACAATTATAAAGAATATACGATTAACTTTTGTTTAATAGAATTGACTTTTAACAATCACTTTTCATGGTTAATAATTTATTGATTAAAAAAGTTTTCTATGAGCCATCTTCTAGAATAGAATCGAGATATGTGAAGTCTCTGATCAGGCTCTTCTTGATCGATTTTATGCAAAGGAAATTTATCGTATATTTGTTACATGCCTCTGTCTACATACGAGTGGTTTGGTATCGTCTGTATCATTCTTTATTATTACCATCTGTATTATTTACCAGCTGTGGACGGGAGTACAGTATGCGACCACCTTAACGGCTCTAAGTACGCCGTAGCGACGAAGCTTCAAATTGAGTTTTGGTCCGACATGCGCCGTCTGATGAACGACTCGACACTGTTTTTCGTTTGACTATAGAACAGGGGAAAATAAGCACTCAGTTTATTGAGTCTCCTTTTTTCGCGCGACAAAATGTGACTTTTGATTTTTCAAAGAGCCGCCATTTTCGCGCTCAAAGGCGGGAAGTTGTTACGGCTTTCGGGCATAATCAGCGCCAGCACAAAGTCCTATTACGTATACAATATAAAAATACACTAGCCAAAAAAATATTTGACATGTTTTTTCAACCTTGTTCTAGATAATTAATTGTACGAGCGTTGCAAGTTAAATAATCAGTTAACTGAATAAATTAATTAGCTTATTTCGATTAAGGGTAAATTGTTTTTCATTACTATATATAAATGTGTATTTAAAAAAGTTGGTATAATTTTCATATAATTTATGTAATAAAAATTTTTGGACGTTAGGATGAATAGCGTTGTCATGTAATATTATCTGAAATTGCAGACAAGTATTAGCCGATAGTAGAAAAAGTTTAAATTTTCAATGAACATATCTTTTCAGTTAAATTTCTTGTTACTTTTTCTTATTGAAGCTGTACGAGTTAGTATCAATTGAAGAGGTTTAAAATTCAAATTCTTACAAGATCCGATTATGTCTCATCCAACGCGGCTTACATATAACAGCCGATGGAGACGATTGAATACGATCGGGGCAATGTATTCTATTACTAGGCAAATACCAATATAGATTGATGCATGGCCCGTATTGCCTTCCGACATTGTAGAATTCTGCGCGTTAGCCAGACAAGTAAGACCCTCGGTATCCTAACCAACATGACGTTACAGGAGGGAATTGAAAGAACGCTGTGGGTCAAGTTTTCTGGTGACGACTACCAAGACTCGCGCTGAAGATTTGCTAGCTTCTGTCGCATTGGGGATTTCTTACAATCTCCCACCAGAACACAACGGATTGGTTCCGCTCCAAAATATAAATCAAGCTACGCCCAGTTAAACAAATTGGTGTTATTTACAACATAATCAAATAAAATGACGGTTAAAATGAATATGTCTACAAGAAAGACTACTATACTGACAATAATCACCTTTTTGAGACAGAGAAAAATAAGTGCAATATTAAGTTCTTAATTTATGAAAGCATGACAGTTTTAAGTTTAATATAAATGTAAGTGTCACTGTCGTTTCTAAAACAAAGACCAAATAATAAAACAGAAAAAGATCAGAGCGTGCAGAAAATCAAGTGCTACAGTAGACTCTTAGCAAACACAATCAACGTCGGAAGAAGGCTTACTTAGCGTAAATTCTACCGACCTTTACCATACGTCGCGATTGCTCTGCGCAGTTACCATTGCGCGGTTTGTCGCAGCAAATAGTACCGGCCTCTGAACAAAAACCGCAATGGAATACCGCATTAGTTCCTGCAGGAATTGGGGAAAGACGTCATGGTGCGAGGTTCAGATCTAACAGGAGCGGGTCGTAAAACAATATTCGAGGAAATTTTTGATTCGCAAGGTGTTCGATATATAAATTAAATTTTGTATTATTGAGTTTTAGCGAGGTAATGGAGAAATTTCATAGAAATATACAGAGCATAAGAGCGACACTTTAGACTAAGTCGTGAATTTGAAGTGAAAACTAAAAATAATATTAAAATTCTATGTTTAATTACGTAAATATTATATTCCAATAAAACAAAAAGTTCATGAAACTAGATATTTCCAATAAAAATATTTTGGGATTGTAATTAGTTCTGTCTTGTAACCAGGTCAAACTTTCGATAAGCGAGTGGAAAATAATATGTCCAACAGTGGACCTGCAGGCTAATTATTTAGTATACACTGAGTATATTGATAGCTTCCATCTCTAATTAAGATAAAACTGAATAAAATCTAGTTGACATTCAATTGGTTTTCAGATGGTAAAGAAAATAACTAATGTGTTGTGTTGACTACGTTTTAAAGATTTGTCTTAAACTGATTGTTTTTTAGTTATTTTAGTGTCGGTTTTATATTATTTGATAAAAAACTTGCTAAGTGAAATGTGAGTATAAATTGTAGTTTTTTAGTTAAAAAAAATTAAGGTTCTCAAAAATCAGTTGGTGATTAATGCGGACTAACAGTCTCCCGTGTTCTCAGCTTGAGTCCGCAGCGGCTTTGCGATGCACGAATCGGTGTATTTATTAGGGGCCATTAAAATTAGCATTTTACATCACGGGGTAATGTATGCGTCTTGGATATTCGCCTGCATCGAGTTAAACAACGGATTTATTTCGGTTGTGAACGCTTCGGAGAAATATTTGGGTTATGGGAGACGGGGTCACAATCGTGTCCGAAGCGTAAGTCTTTATTGTCATTGGTTTAAGAGTTTGGAACACTATATACTATTTATTGCGGTACTTGAAACTTTATACTCGTCGCTTCGAGACTTTGTTATACTACCTCTGTAATTTTAATATCGCCTTTCTGAGCAGAACATCCTGATTTTTAATTCTGTATAGGCAGAGCTCGTATATAAGCAGAGGAAGAATAATTTAATAAAGAAATAATAAATATAACTAGGGATTAATATTACCGTAGTATTATTACTGAGTTGAAAAGTATTGTATGTAGTAAAGTTTTTAGAGCAAGGAGATTTAATATCTTATATTATAAGTCGACAAGCAATGCAGTGTAAACATTCTAAGTAAAATCAAATATTTATACGCAGGCGTCACTAATCAACTGATATCTACCTTGCTCTTCTTATTACATATTTGATGAATAAAATTAGAATTTAAAAAAAATTGTTCATTTCAATAATAAAGCATACATTGGAGGGCAACGATATATCACGAGTATTACTTGAATGCGGTAGACTAAAGGTTCATGTTGTACGAGCAAATTTGCAATTATCGACGTTTGGAAATTGAGTTTATAAAAGCCGACCGTGCTCCGGGGTAAGACCTGGTATACACACTGCCTACACCATTAACAGCATTATGAGTTCATCAAAAAGTGGAACTACGTTAGCGTAGCTTTTAATAGCTTCCGATTGTTTGAAAATTGAGTTTTCGCATTCGATGCATCGAAAGAAACCATCGAAAAGCATACAACAAGCCGACTACTAGATAATTGGAAACCTGTGATCAACAGAGACCTTAAGGAAACTTTTACTATGTAATAAGACTACTATCAATAAATCTAGATCAGCAAATTCATAAGAGTTTATATTTTTGAAAACAACATTTATCTGTATTATTACTAATTCGTTTTGAAGATCTTTCTCGAAAACGTAGTTAAAATAATTTTTAGACTATTAAAATGAACGCTGAATCTATTTTAAGAAAATAAATATTGCACCTGAATATTTTTGAATAAACTAAAATAATATTTATGACGAAGAAAGTCAATCATAATGTGAGGAATATATCTAAAACAAATTGTATATGTTTGCTAAATTTTAAGTAAGATCCAAGAATTTTATTTTGACTTTAAGCGCAAACGTACAGAGCGTTCGTGTATCGAAGTATTGTATTGTCGACGACATCATCCCTACGGCGTTTCTTCTTCTTTCCCTTCAACATGAATTTCTTCTCATTCATCTCTATCATTCATCACCACGCTTGCTACACTTTTTACACTTGTATCATTTATCACACAGTAAATCCTTCCTCTACTTTTGTTTCTTTTAACTTTATTTTACTGTATTCGTAGCATAATGGCTGGGCGCTTTATAACACGGAAGTTCGCACTTCGGGACATGTATTGTGAAGTACGGTTGATGATAGTATTATTTTAAACCTATTACTACCATATTGTAAATCTGCAGACCTGACATACCCGTGTTTGGGAGAGGAGGTTTCATCACTAAAGGGATCATAGTTACTAAACGTCAAGTGAAATACGGGTCAAGAATGAAAAAAGAACAAACTATTTATCCAATAGGCTACAATGATTTATTTTTAATAATCGAGTTAAGATAAAAAAAAAGGTAACTTTCTATATACAAAGATTTATTTCCCTTTTTTGGAATTGACGTGATAATAAGGAATATTATCATCATCAGCACGCGCTAGTCTACTGCTGGACACAAGCCTCTTCAAAGGAACCCCTATATATATGATAAGTTTAAAAGGAATATAATAAATATAAATGTGCTGGAAATTAATTTGGTACGTTATGCGGTATATGCGTGACTGCTACACGGCCTTTCATTCTTCGCAAGGAGTACCCGCCGCATTCGATCTTATTAATGTATCACGGAGTGAAACCTGCGAGTGGGCGGCATAAATCCTGGGCAGCCGGCGCTCAGCGATATTTAGGCAGGGTGATAAATCACTGCGTACGAGGCACGCGATCCACCTGTGTTAGCACGGCCACAACCGAATCTGTGCTGAACACAGGTTCCTCCTACTCGATTGCTTTCAGTTACATCGTGTAAACCATTTGGCGTTGTCCGTTGTATATATTAAAAAGAATATATGTCAGTAAACATAAGTACTTATACAAAAGGAAATTGAATTCCCAAGAAAGTATAACCAGTGTGATATATTTAAATAAATGAGTTGTATTTTATTCTAAGCCGCGACGAAATGAACAAGGAGTTCACCTGATGCTAAGTGATGCACTCGCCCATAATAACGTGGCGCTAGTTAAGATGGTATACACAGTACCACAATGCGTTCGTCGCTGGTGGCGACGGTGGTATTTACCTAGACGGTCTACATCGACAGAGACCTACCACCAGTAAAAAGTATATAAAATTAAACCGAAAACAATTTACTTTTTATACATACACCGTTCTCATATCTTTAATATGAAGTTACACAAAACTGAATAAATGTTACCATTTTAGATAAAGGTAAAACAAATTTAAATTCGTTTACATTCTGTTAAATAATCATATAACGTAGAAAAATATTAACAGACAAACAGTAGACACTATCAAACAATAAAGAAATAGTAATCTTAAAAGTTATACCGAGAATATAAACATAAAACCTATCAGAGGCAGGATCTAAAACAACTACACAGAGCCCGTAGTTCATGACATTTACTTAGTCTTTATAGTTGCAATATTGCTGGAAAATCTCACTCGGTAGCAGTCTATGAGCGTAACTGACGATACAACGCGCCGGGCTCCTGATAGAAAACTATTACCAAGTAATTTTACCTCGGGAATATTGTGAACAATAACGTATTGAAATTCGCATTGCATTGGTGGTGAGAAAAAAGTTTTTAACTGGGTTGTTAAACAAATGTAAAAAGTAATGCGAGAGAGGAATATATTAGTTGCTTGAATTCTAGTACAGATTTGTATACGGTGTTTCAATCAATGCCAGATCATAAATCAATATAAAAATTTTAACTTTTAGTTTAAAAATTAAACTTTATGGATATGTCTTAATACAAAAAAACTATAAATAGAAAATTCAAAAAAAAAAATTAAGTAATCAGTAAATAAGGCATTCAAATATCGATTCAGTCTACTGTATCAGTAATGTTGGTAAACTACTTTACTGGTTATTTATTTGGTATGTCTCCGTTACTAGAGATAACAGCTCCTATTGCAGCTGAGAAACAGCTCTGTGCGAACATTACCATATTCGGGTATGAAGGGTGCTGTATGCTAATGAAATTACCGGGGTAACAAGACTTAAAACTTTACGTCTCAAAGTGGCAGGCGTAATGTGATCCTGTGTATACCATTTTGGCCAGCGTTATTAATGGAGCAAACGTATCACTAATCATCAGGTGATCCTAGCATAAAATAAAAAAACAAATATCTAAGGTAAAAAATAAATTGTAGTGTTTATGACTAAATTATTAGATTTACAAAAATCTAATTTTCCGTATGTTTAGTGAATATTTGCATCAAACTTATAGTAAACCATATAAGCGGTATACTAAATGTTTTGGGGTATTAAATGTAAGATTACCTGAAACGATAAGAGCAACGCTAACGGGTAATTATAAAATGTATGTTATAACGTTTAAATAACATAATTAGTTAATCAGGAATATTTTAAACAATACGTTTGCTCGCGTGTGTTCGCATATCTCGCGTGTCCGTCGCATTTCTATGCCTTTTAATTGACCATTCAGAATTTTTCAAATGTCTAATGGTTAAAATCCATGCGAGCCATCAAAGTTTATCGTGTTATATTTCTTTGCAGTAAAACATTTAAACTAAACCAAAGTAAGGTTTTTAAGAGGCCATAATCCGAAATTACTCGAACACATTTCACCTTTAATGTCTTAAAACTTTACATAATTTACAAACTTTGATCATGATGACGTAAATTATGATGGCGCGTTATGAGTCATTTTTATTGCTAGTTGGTTAAGTTTTACGTGGCTTTTGGTGACTGAAATAAATTTGCGATGACCTAGCAGTTTGTGAATAGGTTTAATATCCCGACTGTGTTTCAATATTTTTATCACTGTCTAGTACTTAGTTTTCCGCGAAGAGGACCGGTTGGACTATCGTTAATCACTTTCTAAGGACAGTACTTTATAAGATATCTATGTCCAGTAGTAAACCTCTATTGCTTGCGATGATGATGACGATTAAAGACAGTACTCTTCCTTTTACAGTCATCAGCAAACTGCATCCGTTAAGCTCTATCCAAATGTGGTAAGCTATTTTTCAGTTAACTTTATATTCAATAATAGATACCAATAGATTGAAATGGTGATGACTATAAAGCGTCAGATCACAACTATAATTCTGAGTACTAAAGGATGAATTATTTGACATAAGCAAAGGAAATTTGGCACAATAGTAAATTGTTATGCATAAAAGACGCAGCTATTTAATACTACGGTATTAGGATATCTGGGGAATCTGTTTAAGCTATCTTTCATCAACATGAGGTACAACAAACTGAAGTTTAGCAGACAGATGTCTGTCTATAGTTATTTGCGAAATATTTTAATCCCGGCCGACAATTCGACAGTCTTTAATGCATTCGGATTTATAATTCTTCAAAGCAACTTCCTTGAGTATTTTATTGGATAGAAATTTGTTCAGAGTTTGACTGGATACTAATGGCTGTTAATCTGGGATAACAGGGCTTACGGGGATGGGTAACTGTAACATCTGTTCCACCTAATCCTATTCCTAGTGAAAGTTTTATCCTATAGTAAAACAGATTAGAGTTATTTGATATTTATTGTATTTAGCACTTGTTGAACATTTCAGAAGCTGTACTGCCCATATATATGTACATTTTAATTTTACTATTGTGATATTTGTGGTTTAAGTTTACACCGTTTGTCGCGTTTTCGAAAATTTGCATTACAAATAATACCAACTCAATTATAATTTAAGGCGGAACCCTATTCTATTAAAAAAATAGCATGTGATTCATTATAGTCTGTCAAACTGAATGCACAGTTTCTGTAATTAGTAGCCACAAACAGACAAAGAACTATAAAATTGATATGTTGTAGACATTAATATTAAATAACTAAAAATTGTTATTTTTATATTACAATCGGACATAAATGTTATTTACTTATATTCATTTATTACTCTAGACTGTGGATTTTTGTATTGATAGAACAACTATTGCATTTTCATATACATTTTGTTCGTCATTTTATTAATCTCCTAATAGTTACACATTGTATTCGAAACTAAAAAATAATATAAAATTAATAAATAGAAAACGTTATTACCATAGCTATATATATATCATAGGTCAGCCATTAAGTTGACATAGCGATATCCCATTCTGTACGGACGTACGCCAATAAAGGAAAGATAGTAGGATGATTCTGTTAAAGATACATAGTTAATGATGATATAGTACTGACTGTTAATTGTATTAATTGGACAAAAGTGGTTTAGGGTAAGATGGAACTGGCGTAACCTACATAGGTTGATAGCATTAAAACTAATAAAGTCGAGACGAGGAGAATATTCACTTGAAGTTAAGTGATACCATTTGCTCATAAAATTATATGGTAGTACTCGTCATCATATTGAAGTTGTCTCCTGGGAAAATGAAAGTAAGCTATGGCGACCTTCGAACTGAAGCATAATAACTTTTTTAAAGGCTACAGAAAAAACTGCGTATTTAGACATTTTCGTAGGATCAACACTGATAGACATATTTAAGCACTGTAATAAATATAACACTATTTCTATGTCATTGGCAAGACCTATATTTATTAAGAACTAACCGATTCTTCACACGCAACACGATACAAAGTAGTTATTAGATGAGGCATGCGTGATAAATACGATTACAAAGCGAATAATAGTATAAATTTTTTAGAGTATGATACGTATATGTTGAGCCGTGATAGCCTAGTAGGTAACTGAAGGTACCGGGTTCGAATCCGGCCTGCACCAATGAATTTTTCAATTTATGTGAAGTTAGTATAACACTAACTAATATCACGTGCTTTAATGGTGAAGGAAACATCGTCGGACTAGTATATGAAATGAAGGCAATGGCAACACCACTCCATTATAACCCAAGGAAGTCGTCTTGTGGTTCACTAAATATGATGAGCACAACTCTCAGTCATAAAGAAATACGTTTTACTGATATACTTCATGTATATATGTAATCGATACTTTTTTATTCCATGCAATTTCACTCAGTACGAAATACCGCCTAGATACGATCAAAAAAGGGTAGAGCCGTGTATTTTAAATATTCAATGTAACGAAACTGTTAAAATGTAGCTGGGACTGGTACGGCACGGGTGCACCGTCATTCTCGTTATGTTAAACAATTCTGTCGCTAGCTCTGTAACTATTTTAGATAAACTATATACAGACTTAAAGTAAACGATAACAGGGATCAGCTAATAGTAAGTGAAATGCTCGCCTATAACAACGTGGCGCTGGTTAGGATTGTATACACAACACTGCATTGCGCTTGTCGCCGAGATATAAGATGTTGTCTCGTTATTCCAGTTATTTCTCTAGCATACAGCACCCTCCAAATACAGTAATGTTTGCATATCACTATTTATCGGCTGCATTAGGAGTGGTTCGGGTTCTCTAATAGCCGCAGAAGTCTCCTTTTAGACGGAGAAGTCCGGTCTTTACCGGGACCGGCCGGTCGTTGGGGTGCCCTGTCGCTGACAAATCCGGGGCATCCCATTCATAACGGCTGATGGCTTTCGCGGTAGGTTCAGTGGGTAGGGGCTGCCCAGGCCAAGTAACACATCCCTCCGGGCCCATCCAGGGCACCGGCGGAACATTCGTAAAAGGATTCTCCCGCGTGAAAAAAAAAATGAAAAAAAGGAGCTGCGGTGGGTTACACATTTAAAGTCATATACGATAGGTAGGCAGAGATTAAATCATTTCTATTCTTAATAGTTATGAAGTACAGTGCTGCGGCTTTAGTTATCAGAGCGTGTTATATCAGAAAGTTAAGTGATTATTGTCAAGTGTATCTTAATGACTACTTTAGCGCTAAGTAGATGTCGGGGCGCGCTGGCGGCGCTCCAAGCCGCGCGCGGACCATCGCAGCAGTTATCGCGCGGTTCGAGTACACGGGACTTTACGTAATAGCACGTTAAAGCACACCCGCCCGTGTAATTTGCGCAATT
>DWLS01002806.1:0-17187 GCA_018246255.1 Pachliopta kotzebuea | reverse complement strand
TGTTAGTGAGGGTATATTAACAAATAGTTACGGAGTTTTTTGGTTAAACATTCACAAATTTTGCATTAATTCACAGTCTATTTATAAATTGAAACACTGTATCTTATGTACTAAAAGATATTGTGGACCTTTCTCGCATTAACTGCACGATTCAAACCTTAAAACAATATTAAGTCAGAGCACACAAAAATACGTCTTTTACGTTTCGCGCGCGCGACGGTACATCCCATATTGAGCCAGCTTTCCTTATTTTTCTGTTCGACTTCCCTCTATCTTCAATTATAAAAATTTCTATCAGTATTACAAAAATATATTTGCAACCTTTGTAACATTGAATATAATGCTGTTACGATCAACAAAGTCAAGATTATGTTCAATCTTATCTATATATGTAGATGCACTTCATCCTTGTAATCCTCGCTCGATAAAACTGTTTATGCACCCGTTAATGGAAAAAAAAGAGTTCTGAATATTTATCTGTTATGTACTGATAAACTTATACCTATGAAGTGCGAAAACCATAAAGATATAATCGATTACAAAATACACTATATGATGTAAAGAAAGATATTTATTTATTATTTTTGTTATCAATATAACAATACAAAAATATAATGAAGACTATTTACAGTATTACAAGTTTTAAAGTTTAGTGAGTATTTAAAAATTTCATTGTATTTTAAATAGTGAGATTTTTTCAAACCTAATTACATGAGGTATATTCCCAAAAGATTAACTTCATGTTAAGTAGAATTGTGTTTGAATATCTTATTTTTCTAACATATTAATTTCGAAGGAAAAGAATAAGTATATTGAGTGAAAGCTTTTGATGATTCCAAAAGCGTTCACTCAATATAACTTAATCACGTTGGTAGAGTTCTCATCTATTCGAAATAAATTGTGGTCGTAGTGTATAGCGCAAGTGGTTTTTTTCTTTTCTATCAATTCGCCACAGCCACACAATCAATCCCAGCTAAGATCATTCCACCCGCTGAGTTGAGTCACCAATGACTACGTGACAACCGGACACGATCAGTTCCCCGTCCAAAGCCCGGCGGCGGCTCCCATCAGAGCCGTCTCGTCGACTTATTGACTGAATTGAAGCTGATTGTCGACCATTTGCCGGCAATTGGTCGACCACAAGTCCCGTCCAATGGTGGGTAATCGGCCCATACGTCGGGATATTCACATTCCTAATTAATTCAAAAGGATCGTACGATGGATGTGTCACATCTCAACTCCACTTCCCTTCTATCCGCATTGCCTCCTTCCCGGGCCGTCCCACTCGTTATCTCTTATTCCCGTTTGAAGTGCTGTTATTTATCAATAGAGTATGCAATTCAAGTAATTGGATGCATTTTACAATTGTCATTGGATACCTACTAGTAGTAGACGGGAACGGAAACCGTCTATTCTTTAATAAAATAAAAAATCTTTCAATGATTGGATAACAGGGGGTGTAAACCAACGTCACTTGCTCATGGTGTATCCTGCTAATCAAGAAACGAAGCTTTGGCTTCTTACCAACCTTCATCAGGACAGCGTAGTGGGAGATAGTCTAAATACTACTAGAGATCCAGCATTGGACGTCTATCAGCATTTATAGTATTATTAAACAATATTTCATTTATTTTTAAAATATTGTAGCGTTCTCATTCTTGTTGTGGGTAAGGGTCCTGTCTTTCTATTTATTTATTATTCTTTCTTCTCTTTCCCTCTTCTCCTATTTTCGCTAACTTGTCTAACCTTTCATTCTATTTCCTTCTTATATAATATTACTAAATGCAAAATTAATATTAAGGAGATATTCTCATACTTTAAATGTTGTTTAAAAAAAAGTAGAAAAATTGAGGGTAGGTAAAGAAATAAAAATTAAAAAATCATTGGCAAACTTTTTACTATATATTAAAGAAAACATCCGATATATTGTAATAATATAAGTTAAAAATAAATAATATCTAAACAAAAATTTATGATAATTCATTTGACTTTTGTTTTCCTTTATCAGGTATTTCTTTACAGATAAATATTGGATTACTACATCAAAGTATATCTGTGTATTTATTACTGTTCTTAAACTGTAGAAACTTTAGTTATGCCGATAGCGCAACTAGCAACATCAAAGGAAAATTATTCATTATCATCCAAGTCAAAGTCCATAGTACTTTTTATAACATTATGACATACAAAATAATATTAATTTTGTTTGTAACTTCTAAAAGTATGACAACACCGTCATGTTTAATTTAGTCGTAGTCAGTGAGATGATTTGACATCTCTTATTCTTTTGCCTAATAGAGGAGTTACCATGTTTGAATCTAATATTCAAGTCATAAATTGATTGACGTCTAAACACGTCAATATAATTTATCATATGTAAAGGATATATTTATACCTATTTTAATATACTATTTAAAATATTTATTTCACGATTTTTTGTAGTATACCTCTTTTCCAGGTGGTATCTGGACAATCTAGGTACCACCGCAGCTCCTATTGCAGGCAGCCGACTAATAGTGCTGTGTTCCGGTTTGAAGGGTGCTGTAAGCTGGTGAAATTACTACGGTAACGAGATTTAGTTGTCTCCCGACGAACGCAATTTGATACTAGTTATACCATCTTAACCAGCGTTATGGGCAAGCGTATCACTTACTATCAGGTGAACGCCTTGCTCATCTCATCCACGCTCGCAGTAAATAAAATGTTACCTACTCGTGGGTCATTTGAATGAATAATCAGTGAACACGGTTAACCTTGGTCTTTGAACCGATGAGAGTAGCGGGAGTGTTGCCAATGGCACATTGTTACTAACGTTGCACAATATGCATACAATTTATCTATTTTGTATGATGTTTGTAATAGTACCAAATAATCGGAAGTAAAAGGAACTTGGACTGTGATTTCGTATATTATTTCCATCATTATGACCTTAACCAAAATTTTGGATAACCACATTTAAGACTTTCCTTTTCACACAATTTTATATGGATACAGACAAAAATTTGTAAAATTTCCGAAAGTCTACTTTATCATTAACAGCCTGAGGCAGCCGGACATAGACCTCTGCTAGAGTACGCCACTAGCCCTAGCCCGATCTTCGGGTTCAGTTCCTACTAGTCCCTACTTAAATCCTTATTTATGTATATCCAACTTCTCAACAACCCGCATTGGGTCGTGCTGTGAGATGGCCCAAACTCCCCCACTATCGGATAAGCCCAATATCCAGCATTGGACGTCTATCGACTGATGATGAAACATTTCTCAGTGGGAACAAATAAATAATATAAAACTTAAACTAAACTATTTCATTGACTGAACATATACCATACAGCTCTGTCTATAGACGTATAGGTTATTTATATAGGCTCTAACTCATAAAAAATATTCAAAGTCCCAGCAGTGGGAATTTAAACTAGACTCTTAAATATATGGATACTATTTGTAAATCTATCATCATTACAACATATGGTCTTTTGGTCATTATATCAATCATACAAGCACCAGGGTCTATTTGATGGTCTTCACCTGACATTACAGAGTATAACATTCAAGAATCAATTTTATTTTATTCGAAGAGACGAGCAAGGTGTTCACCTGATGTTAAGTGATACGCTTGCCCATAACAACGTGACGGTAATTAACATGATGTACACAGCACCACATTACGCTCGTCGCTATTAGACAATGTTCAGTCTCGTTAATACAGTAATTTCATTAGCATACAGCACCCTTCAAACCGGAATACTAATGTCTGCAAGAGACATACCACCAGTAGATTTAATATTTTCATAATCCGATGTTATCATCGACAGGTACATTAGTTATTAATGAAATTATATCTTCAATATGACCTGATAAATATGGATTAAAAAGGGATTTTTTGATAAGAATCATTATCGCTGAGTATTACTTTTACAATTTTACTTAGAATATTATCATTTTACTCTTTAGATTGGATATTCGCAATATTCGGTGACTAACACGATAAACTCCGTGTCACCTTTGGATAAGTGATTCAGCGGTGAATAAGCTAATTACCTATTTCAGTTTTTTTTTAAATAATTCCTACGCTTCGTTGAAAAATATAATAACACGAAACGATTGAGTTTCCAAGGTCATATTCGGTGCTTAAAAAAATTATTACTCGTAAAAATATATATTATGTATATCTATATATTATTTTATTTCAAAGATGATATTATTCTATTTGGAAATTACTATGTAGAATGTAACTTAAAATAAGCATAATTTTATTTTTAGTAGTAGCTCAATATTATCGGAGACCATCTAAGGAAATACCGCCGCAGTTCCTATTGCAACCGACAAACAGTGCTGAGAAGACTTTACTGTGTTCCGGTTTGAACGGTGCTGCAGCTAATGAAATTACTTGGGTAACGAGACTTAAAACCTAATGTCTCAAGGCAACGACCGCAGTGTAATGCCGTATATAACATCTTCACTAGCTTTACGTTATTATGGGCAAAACCATCACTTACTATTAAGTGAACGCTTTGCATTTCTCGTCGCCACGTAGAATAAAAAATATCAAATGGATTTACAAGTAATAGTAAAAGTATTTATATTATATTAATACAAAAATTTAATACACAAATCTTCCCGAGAAATTCCCCGTCGCTTTGTAAAATTAATTAAAAATTTATATTTCTGTCATCATCATTTTCTAGCAGTCCACTGCTGGACAAACTTCTACGGGATAACATTATTCATATTGTTTCATATCAAATATTTTAAACATTAAATTTGTGAATAAAAAACCAAAAAATCGTTGTCTTAAACTTTAGGTTTTCTTTTAACTAATTGTTTGAATTTGCTAATCGTTGTTTATTTGAAACCGGCTAAGGTATTTAAATTTCAAATGAAGCCTTGAATTTGTTACTTTTTGTTAAACAATAAAAGAAAACTAATAAAAATTCTAACCATTCGATTTGATCTTTAACAAGGTGGTCTGTGAAAGAGACCTTTCATAGCTATCTGCTGGTCACCGAGCATAATGGTCACTGTCCGCGTATCAGTGTCTTATGTCATCAATACTATAAAGAGATCACAGTTAAAACTTTATCAATTTTTACATACTTGTTATTGAAAAAATATTTTAATTGCTTTAGAATTCATTTCCTTTCCAAAAACATATCAACGATATGTAGATAAGTATTTTCATAAAATTAGACTTAAGAAATGATTGATATAATCAATTCCATATAAAATAATGTTTTGTGAAAGTTTAAATATTTAAGAAAACTTTCCACCCGAAATCATATTTATTAAATAAAAAACAATCCCTCAAAACTAGTATTTTTTAGATCGAGTAACAAAAACCAGCCATCAATAATCTTATAAAGACTTGAATCGATTGTTAAAATATCTTGACTAGTATGTTATAATAAACAGAAAACTTGTATATAATTCTTTAAGATGTTTATATGTTTCAATTTAGTCCACTAATCAAAACAGTACACTCAAGAATAACATTACATGGGCCATATAAGGAAGTCAGTCATGAGAGTAAAAGGTATGTAACATTACGCGGATTTCGCGGCATACTCATAACTGATCTCCGGTAACATTAGGTCGTAGGTAGTATACATTCCTTTACTCGAAGTACGTTTCAAAACCTATTATTTACGAAAAAAAAATAACACCAAGAAATTAACATGACAATTAATAATAAATATAAATACTTGTTAGTATTTATCGATATAAATAATTCGGTGACTAGTGTAAAAGTATGTTTAATTTTTTTAAAAATCTCTATTGCCAGAGATCGTCTAGGTTACTAGGAATAGAAGTCAACAATAATTACTGCCCCGATTTGTAGTGCATTGTAGCTAGTAAAATTACTAGGGCAGCAAGATTAAACATCTTATGCATCGATTGAGTTACGTATTGTCTACCGCCATGTGAAAGTCTTGCTTCGTCTAAAAGTTTCAAGGTTTTTTGGGAATATATTTTTTTTATCAGTTTTTTCGAACATTTACAATGACATCAGTTCGTTGGGGACACATATAAATTCGATATTGATAAACGTACCAGACTTAAGTACTCTTTTTTATCTATGCCTTTACTTAACGCAAGTGCGCTTTTTAAAATGTTAGATTAAATATAATCCAGGATATAGATTAAAAAATATTTTAAGTAGTTAACCTGTGCTAAATATTTACTGCTGCGCTTAAAAATTTTAATTCGCACGTCATTAATTTTATAATTATACGTGCATTTAATAAAAAAGAAATAATGTTTTTAATTCATAATTAATAAAGATGAAAAGATTAAATTTTATTTATATGACGTGAATATGCGAACAATAACATTACGCAAAACTAATAGACAAAGGTCAAAAAGGCGTTTCATCTATTGTAAAGAAACTTATTGTACATTTTAAATACACTTTACAAACACAAACATTTATTTTCTGTAAACATTACAGATTAATATACCTACAAACGATATATGTTTTATGTCAAGAAATCTATAAATATTAATAATAAATATGTTATTAAAAGGAGGTATTTAATAAAAAATTAAACCATGAGCTTCAAAATATTTCTTGATAATATTCTTAATATTTTTATAAAGAATTTTATCGATATAAAAACAAATTTTAAGTTTCATACATTTTCACGGAGAATTACAGGAACATAAAATGATATTTTTTTTACGCAGGGATTACATGAAAATATTTATTTACCTGGTCTTTTTGCTCTTACATATTATTTCAAGAGTAATCAATAATTTGATTTGATTTTCTTGGGCAAAATCAGGTACTAGTTATAATGAAGGTCTATTCTAAATAATAGTGCCAAGAATATTTCTTTCGACTGTACTAAAACTAACCTTTGAACATCATAAATAATATAATAAGGTAAATATAACTTTGAAAGAACAATTAAAAATTTAGAGGGTACATAAAATATTTAAGTTTCAATAATTATTATCTATTAATACTTTTTAAAAATTATTGTTTGTCGCAGAGTTCACTTCGTTGTTCAAATAATATGTACATAGGACGGATCTACAATAAAATATCTGCAATTACCCATTTATAAAGGAAACTATTAAAACGAAATATTGTTCCAAATATAGTGAAAAATAGTTGTAAATAGAATAAATCCATATGCTACAAATAATATAAACAGGTATGAAATAAGAAAAACTTGAGGGTAGACTATGTGAAAAAAAAAACAGATATGGCGCGGTCGGCTTACTAGCCGGCACGCATTAATATCGTTTCAATAATATCGGTTTATTATTGAAAGTACATTATAAAATAACTCACCAATTGTCTTCATGAAGTCATCGAAGTTCTCCGAAGAGACCATCTTGTATTTTTTGCCAATGAAGTCCATTTTATTTTAAAAGTAAGCTGTGGTTATTTAGAACGTAGAAACGTATGCGCTTGATGCTTTCTGGGACTGGAATGAAGTGAACAGTGGCGTGATCGCGGGGCTCACCGAGCGAGTCGTTATCGGTCACACGCATGCGCACATACACAACGGGAACGAATGAACATTCTGTAGAACAGGGATTAATAGTATTTACGCGACCAGGTTTTAAAACTAGGTACTTGCTTCGTAGTACACGCATAAGCTGCCCGCTATTTATTACGCCTACAATCTTTGCCGATAAAATGGCACTTAAAGGACGAATTAATTTGGATAATACTTTAATAAAATCAGAGAAAATAAAAGTTAAAATTCCATATCCTTAGAGTTTTCTTTGGATGATTTTGCACTTTATTACATATAAAAAGGTTTCATTTTTTAATTTTACGCGGGCAGTATTGAAAATACTTTAAAACCTGACTTTAAGTATTTAACAAAAACTTGTACCAGGGTGCTCTGTTAAAAAGTTTAATAAAAAGAACTTATGCCTACCATAGAACAAAAACAGAAAATCCAAATTCCACTTTCTCTTCCCACTTATATCTCTATCCATCTCTTCGGCCCTCCCCTCATCCTTTCGGCTTTCTCCTCTTCCTTATATTTTTTATTAATATTCTGCTTACGGAGTCCGGATTTGCGAGTCTTAGGATCGATGAAGCGGCCTCGCAGCCATAATAGTAACCGGGGACAAATTCATCATTCAAAAATAAAGGAAAGAAAATCAAAAATACATTTTTAGATTAGTACTGACTATTTTAAAAAACATTAGAGTAGTTCAGCTTATTTAAAATTTATATACCCATTAAGTATTTATCAGATATAATAGGACTTCGTACTTTTTTTATTTATTAAGATGTACAGTATGATTTGCAGTCATCAATTTCAAGTCCACTTCAAAACACATTATACTTCCGTGTTTCAAGATTTAGTTTTTGTTGTATGAGTTTTATAATTTGTAGACGGGCACGCAGGTCAAAATTAGACTGTAATTTAGTAAACAAAATATTGAAAATTCAAAATGTAAAAAGGATAGAGTAAAAAACCATTGAAAAAAACTGTTAGTTAAGAAAAAATAGGAGCCGTCTTACTCTTTCCTCAGCTAAGACACCGAGCTTACTTTCGATCACTACTCAACGTAATTCCTGTAAAGAAAATCAGCGTGGAGGATACGTTTGAAGTTCAACATATTTAGTGGATATCCGCCAAACCAAACATGGTCATCCTGGTGGATAAATGATCTTCCTTCTATCATTATAAAAGAAGATCCGAGTTACACCATAGATATAAACAGTTACATTAAAGGGATCGATTAATATAACTAACCTAATTATGTATAATTTTGTTTTTTCTGTATTTTTACCTTTTAATAATGATTCACATAAAAATGTGTTTATGATATCACAGAAATTATTCTATAATTATCGTATTTAAAACACTGAATTCAGCTAGGTATTATTTTTAGTGTGAAATATATTTAATATCAGGCGTTTTAATATCTGTACAAATCTGATCTTCAGCTACTTCATTTGCAAAACGAAATCTATAAATCAACTGTGATTATGTATTAATACAATTATATTGCATTAATGCAATATAATTGTACGTTATTATCTCTTGTATTATATTTAAACATTTATTAAATTTTAATGAGTTGCATTGCAGTATTTTAAAAATTACTTCTTTTGTATCTGCCAGCGGTTCCCGTCTGAATAGATACAATACTGCGATTATTCTATCAATTCGTTTAATATAACATTTTTTTATGATATTGTAAATCAGAACTAAACGTTAAGGTATGAAATGTCAAAAAAAAGTTACTTAAGGATTTCTGAAATAACTTTTAAACCATTTATTATTTCAATTGAAGAGAATCTAATATTGCTTCCCGGTAGCCCGCATAAAAGTAGTAAAGTGCTTCCGGATCTCATGCTATTATGCTTGCCATTTTTAATTAAAGCAAATCAGTGTTATTGTTGTCTTGAAGTGAAGAGGTAAGTCATCACGTTTCATTTTGTTATCAGGGTAGTACTATCGGGGTACATTGGCTTTCAGAATATGATTGATATTTACAAAGCAAAATATCTTCACGGATCAGGGAAAAATTTGACAGGCAAATGGCAATCTAGCTATTAAAACGAAGAAACCGAATATTTTAAAAACCGTTGATATTTTAGTTAATCTAAGGATTATACTGACTTTCTAACGTTTCCAAACTACTGCTAAACAACAAAAATAGATGCTGCGTTTGTACTTGTACCTAGACATTTCATCCATCTGAACCACTAATCTATATGATTATACAGGCCAATATCGTGCTAATCGCCTTACGACAAACAACATGTCTCATAACTTTTCAATTTTACTCGATTTTTTTACGACATGTGTGCACTATAATTACTTACAACAGAAATAGAGATGTTGTCTGTCAGTCGTAAATGATTGTCTCATTGTTAATTGACGTTAGACTTAAATAAATTTTACTTCATTTTGAAAAATGGTAAAGCGTACAAGAGAGCTAACACATAGTAATACTATTGTGGTAGCAGATCTACAATTTAAAAGTGGCAGTTCAAAGCTGAAAAAGTAGATTTGTAATAACCTAAAGTACTTAAACTTATGACTACAAATTTTAACCATGTCCGTGTAATTCAATTATTTAATTTTAAATGATAGGTTATGCTTTTATGTATGCTTGTATGTTTTGGTATAACATTCCTTACGTTTTATAAATATTCGTATTTTCTGAAATCTCTCAAGTATTCGCGACCCTCAGTTTTGCCCGTAGCAATGCAATATTATTTTACGTGAACATTCGACTTGTATTGAATTTAATTTAAGACTGCGTTTCTTTACAGTGTTTTCGTGTGCTCTCCGAATTTCTGTTTCTAATTTTACAACAACAAGATTAGCATCTCGTGACAGAGATCATAATGTGTTTGTACTTCTTGATAAAATTTTTAAAATGTCTCCTGTTTGTTAATGCATAAGAATATAGTTCATCTGATAGATGATGATTAAATCCCATACATTTTTAAATATAAGTGACTTTTTTATTTTTAGCAACATTACAAAAGTTTCGCGGTTTAAATTCATCATTTAAGTACATCTCCGATTTAGGTTCTATATAAGCCTATAAGCATGAAATGATGTTGTGTAACGACTTAATGACACTTAGCCCATGTCCAGCGTGGACGAACGTCTATGCATAGATTAGCCTTCTTTTTTTCCCCAAAAATACTAAGTATACTGCTGTTTTCAGAAGTTCGGAAACTGTTGATATAGAGAATACAGAAGTTGATAGAATGTATCTAGTTTGTGTCATTTTCTCAGTATTTTGATTTACGTTAGAATACGATTTAATAATCGCTACAGTAAAAGTTTACCTTAAATTAACCAGGTACAACGCATGCGCGAACATTTTGACATCACTACAGCCTCCAATTCCCTTCAGTCCGTTAAAAGCCTTACCCCAGTTCCCGTACCTTGGTCCATCCAAGCCCATCAGCGGTGGATTATCGAAAAACTCAAACTGTCACTACAGGATTATAAACCGTGAGTTTGTAAATTTACTAATTATTACATTTTGTACTTAATTTTTGGTCTGTATATTAAATATTTTTTATTACGTTCCTCAACCTTCAATCAGCTCCTTTGTTCTATGCGCTTTATTGCCGAAGTTTAGCCGGCAATCAAATTAACGATGCTTTTTAACGTAAAACAAAATTCATATACATTCCTTTTATTATGTTTTTCGGGATTATGATCTTGTAAAAAACATCGCAATTGGTATAATTTTCGTAAATAAAATATGATTCGTTTTTATGTGAAGAATTTTTTTTTCTATTGATATTTTTGCCTTCGGTCACTATTATGGACGCGAAGGCTTCATCGAACAAAAGTGTGCTACCTGTAATATTATTTTATTGAGGAGTAAATATGATTATAACATTAAAATAAAAAAAAATACCAGTATTAGCACCTGTTACTTCTTCCCATAAGGTACTAATACATGTAATTATTATTTTTTGTTAATTAAATAATATTACACACAGCACACTGTATTTTGTTTTCTTTCTGTTCTCTTATCTATATCTACTCGTATAGTTTATATATTAAGCAAAACTGGAATTTAAAATTTTGTAAGAAAATTTAAAATTTTTCTCAGCCAAAATAACGACAGAATATAAATAGACAGTGTAAAAATTTATAGAGCAATTTTGTAATAAAAATGACACCTCAACACTTTCACTTTAACTTTTAAGTTAATCTGGTACTTAACATAGAACATGAATATTTTAATCGAGGCAATAGCTACAACGTAAAATTACTGCTAAAATTCAGTTCTCATCATTGTCATTACCTTCAACCAAAGAGACCAGAAACAGACTGAATTCAAGAGTACAGAACAGAGTATATTTTTTACATGACAAGCAATATGGACTTTAAAAGTGATGTTTACCTGGCGTAGAGGTCGTCATCATAAAACAACATGATTAATATACTTTAGTAATTTTATGAGTAAAAGCGCTCTTCAAACAGTCTCTTTTAATATATTATAAACTCACCAGATCTAGGCGACAGAAATGGATGGTTGCGATCACCAGTAAAAGTAGGTTCTAAAAATCAATGAAGAAGTAAGTTTTGTAAGTAATTTCTAAAGTGATTCAGAATTTGTTACAAAATATGTAATTTCGTAATGGAGTTACCCGCCTTTTAATCAAATCGATGTTAAAAGCCTTTTTTTATATCAAAACGCAAATAAAGAAGGCTACGATGGAGAAAATGGTTTAATTTAATTAGGAACCCCAAGGAATGTTTTTAAATGAAATAGTCTGGTATCGTCGCCTTTTCTCAAATAATAAATATATAAAGTGATTGACGTAGATACTTCTTATTTAAGAGTAAAGTAAATTTGAGTTAATTTAAAGCATTATCAGTTGGTTTAGATTAAATCTACTTTCTAACTTTTTTATAGACAACATATAAACAACTTCACTTTGTTAAGTAATAATTAGGCCAAAGATATAAGTGCGCTCGTCAAGAACACTACTTGCGGGGGTAGACACAAACTCCGCCATTTACTTAGATTCGGAAGTAAGTTTAAGTTAAAATACAAGCAGCTGTTACTATCTGTGAAACTTTAAAATGGTTTTAAATTTTCCTCATTTATGTATAAACGGATTGAGCAATGTTAAAATATAAACTAAAAGGCATTTTAGGATTAGGTTTAAAATATCTTCAGATGAAATTTGTTTTCACTATCTTAATAATATTTTTGTTCGTATTGCTTTCATTATTAAAATTCTTAACCTATTTTCTTACTACAATCCAAACTTTGCTAAATTGTTTGATGTTCTTATTAAAGTGAAAAAGTTTCACAACAATGAACCCCGTCACTAAACACATAAACAAAGTTTATAATACTATTGTTGTATTACAGAGAAACAGGCGGGCGTGGTAACGCCTGCTGTACACTGACGGGCAAACGTACAAACATATTCTCCGCGGTGAACAACTTCTTCGCTGATTCGCCGCTGGTGAATCAGCTTAAAGGCATCATGGTAAAAATTTCTCTACGTGAACATTACTATCATTATTTTATAATATAACAAGTGAAAGGCATTAGTGGTAAATAATATATCTCCTTTATTTTGGCGCAGCTCTGACACGAATACAAGAGAGATTCTCTCTTTAGCAGAATAATTTCTTCAGCTTGTGCCAATACTAACCCAACTATACATTTATTGGTCTATAAAGTTGACAAAATAATTATTGGTTACTCCTTAATTGCAAAAATAGACTCCGTAATGGAACTCATCTATAGACATGAGTTCCATTACGGAGTCTATTTTTATATATCAACGTCCCAAAAAAAAATCTGTAATAGAAACTATAGCATAAAATTTCATCTTTTAGTTAAAAACTATTCTTAAGGATGACGCTAAACTTATCTGAATCATAGAAATAGGGTAAAGATTTAATTTATATGTGTATTATATAAAACAAATCGTTAACAAAGTTTATCGCTTAATCGTATGCGGGACTGCAGCTAAATGCTTGAATTAGCGAACGTTCCATTAAAATGGAAAGGGTGTGGAAATTAAGTCCTCTAGCGTAGGGGTGATCACATCTTTTACTAGAGCCAAGTATATACTTTATTTAAAATACTTCTATACACTTTTTTTAAAATACATCAATTTTACGTTAGGTTATGAGACTATGAAGCCCGAAATAGTTAAACGTGTTGGATCTCTATGAGTATCATGTGATGACGGCTAAAACAAAGCAAAGCTATTATCGTAGAAAAATGTACTACATGGGGTTCTAGTTAATAAGCATTCTAAAGAACGTTACTACCATCCAAATTTTAACTACAGACCTCCGTGTTACAGTGCCGTTAATCACTACGCCACGAGGAAAACATAAACAGCAGAAGTTATAATATTAAATTATGTATTTATTAAAATTTATTCAGGAAGCATCGCTTACATAATATAAAAATATTTTAAAGGTACATTACACGTAGATTACACCATTACCGGCCTCATTATCACTTAACGTCATGTGTAGTCGTAATGTGTAGGAAAAACTCTTATTCTTTTTATAACTGTCAAAAAAAATTTCTTTACATAACACTTAAAGCTTAGTAAAAGGCTTTAGAAGTACTAGTTTCTTTATTCGACCAGACGAAGCTAGTAAAACACTCTCCTGATGGTAAGTGATATGCTTGCCTATAACAACGTGGCGCTGGTTAATAATGGTATACTACGCACCACATTGTGCTCGTCGCCTTGAGATATAATATGTCAAGTTTCGTTACTGTAGTAATTCCACTAGCTACAGCTCCCTTCAAACCAGAACATAGTAATGTTTGGACAGTACTGTTTGCCGGCTTTTAGCCAACCCGTTCCGGGACGGTTCTCACCTCCCAAGGCTTCCGACACAGGCGAAGGTGGTCGGAGAACGGACCCGAGTCCGTTTTCGAAGACTGAGTAGAATCGCTAGTTCAATCAATTATATACGTAAGACACGTGTAAATGAAATTCCGCCGCCGAATAGCTACCTTCCATAAGCAGTACAAACATTACCTTATGTTATCAGGCCGTGGGCTCCGCAGTTCGCGTGTTCAGTATCAAATGAGCTGTATACGTCACAAAAGATGGGTCAACGCTAACATCCTAAGAGAATATATATATATATAGACCTACCACCAGTAAATTCTGTCTATTGTAATAACATGTTTGCTTAGACGAGGCAAGTAAGCGGTAGCGGGGAGCCAGGACCTCCTGATGAAGCTTCGCGTCCAGAGAGCAGGAGCGCACCGACCGTCGCCTTCAGTCCCTCTGAGAGGTACACACAATACACATATAATACTTCGTACTTTTGTAAACTATCACTATAGAATCCTGATTATATTTATACAAATAGATTTTCGCAAACGGGCAAGTAAAACCAAATTAAGATCTTAGTTTGTTTTATATAATTTTCTGAAGACATAAGATGAATCCAGAACTTGAGCACAGCCTAATTAAATTTCATAATATTTACATTACCAGCTTATTCTAATTTTGTACAATGTTAACACCATTCATTAATATTAACGAAATTTTTTTGTACTTGTTGGTACTTTTAATTAAATCGTTTTAGGTGTATTTTTTTACCATTTTACATTTTGAGAATGCATAGGTATTATTTGGACAAACAGTTTTGTAGGTGCACGGGGCGTAGATCATTTTTGTCTAACTTTTATTTATTATTCATCTATTATATTTATTACTTTTTACACAGTTTCTTGCTTTCATAAACATACGTCAATACATTGTAAATCGTATTGGAGATTGAATATAATAATGTTATAAAACGTAAGTATTTAATTGAAACATTCTTGCTGTACAAGATCAAATACGTCCGGGACCATTTTCCGCCTCCAAACAAAGAGCACCGCTCCCATTATATTCTCACAAACTCTCAATAGCATTATATCAGGGACCATTCTCTACAAACCTTTTATGAATTACTTAATACAAACACAAAAACATGTAGGAAATGCTTAATAGTGTCTTTATGTTTATGAATGAGAGATTTTTATATGCGGTATAATTTCATTTAGATTCTAAAGCAATATCAACGCATACAATTGAGATGTAATCTATTCATACTGACATTTTTTACAAAATTCACATTTACAGATATTTTGAATTATTACCGCTTTGATTATTTATAGTAGAAGAGACGTCGTATAAGTATCGTATCGTATATGTTCCAAAATGGAGCAACTGTTCAAAAAAATTCTGGTAATGTTCTTGACTTCTCTCATTTCTCTGTATGGTAATGTACTTAGTTTCTTTTCAGAATCTCTTTGTGAACTTTATGTAACTTTAAATTAACACAAAGCTAGTTCATTTTCAGTGTAATTAAATATGACCTTAAATTGAACGAAGTCTTAAGAAAACGTGATAACACCATTGGTAAAAAAATTATTAACCAAAATGGATTAAGATTGTTTGGTTATAGGCGGTACCAGAATACATACATACGTCGCAAAAGAATAAAATCGAAAAGGCACTAGGACATCATTGATGAAATCTAATCTTTCCAATTATGTGAGCAATATTCAACTATCTTTCACAAATACAATCAGATGAACATTATCTGTATTAACATTGGTCAGATGCGGCACAGATAATCGAAAAATATGAAGAAGCACGGTCAATATATTCCACATGCTTGCTGCCTCCATGGCACAGCAGGTGATGATGTTTGTGTATCGGTAGGATTATTTCTAATCCGCCTGGCTTGTTTGTATGCAACATTACAGATCAGCTGATATATGGAGAACATGCAAAAGCGAGACAATATTTAAGGCAAGCACGCTTCACTATCTTCAGTCTCATAGCAAAATGTTCTTCTTTCCAGTTGTTCCAGATGTTTAAAGTTCATTAATAACAAAACAGGATTTTGTTTTAAACAATGTCTTTATCAGTTTAAAGTATGTACACTCGAACTTACCCGAATTGTCATTGATCGATTGATGCGCGGAAATTCTCTGAATCGGATTATTCGCGCACGGATAATCTGACTTTTTGTATAAATCTTTGCAGTCAGCTGTCCCAGCGGTCGATCTCACCACCGAGACAGCGTCAGGTCAGTTTTCTTAAGCCAGCAGCTAACACCAACCTGGACAGGAAAGCGTCTATAATTGATGAGACTACCGGCATTTCCAGAACACAGATGAAGGGTAAGAAAGCATTAATATTCACTTAACTAAAATTTATTATTTCCTGACCAACGTTTTATAAAAGTCAATACAAGTACATGATATTAATTTTTCGTAGAATTTCGTGAGGCTTTTCGCCTTTTCGACAAGGATGGTGATGGGACAATCACTAAAGAGGAACTCGGACGGGTGATGCGCAGCCTTGGTCAGTTCGCTCGGGTTGAGGAATTACATGACATGCTGCAAGAGGTCGACAGCGATGGTACGTCATGAAATACGCAAACATCTTTTTTTTTTATTTAAATTAACAAAGTTTTTAATTAGACGTAGATGGTAGTCTCCAAAGTTTTAAAGAAATGTATAATGGGTTGCTTAAGCATTTTAATTTCGAAGGAAGAAGACATATGCGCGTCAGTAATATTAACATACTGCATCCGTAATATTATCGGGATCGGCTTTAAGTCCTTGTCTATTCCTCCTGGTGATGGATGCACTGACATCAGATATACAGGGGGAGGCACCCTGGTGCATGCTCTTCGCGGACGACATTGTTCTTGTTGGAGAAGATGT
>DWLS01002805.1:0-17192 GCA_018246255.1 Pachliopta kotzebuea | reverse complement strand
CCGCGGAAGAAGGGGCCGCGCGAGGCGGTTATTTGCCCGCCTCATGCGGCCCCCGTAGTGGGGTCACCGGCGGAGAGAATATAAATTTGAAAGCAACATGATTGATTTTTTGTGTATAAAGGTTTTGTGAATACGTACGCGTAACAATTGAAGCTGTGCGTGGGCAGCGCGCGCTTGCTCCCGCGCTTCATCCCCTCGTTGCGTTGCCACACCTGCTGCAGCGGCGCGCTCGGCGGCCGTGCGCTCCGCCTCGCCGAGCCTCACCCTGCACGCTTCCAGTTCGGAACGCATTCGTTGCGTTTCGCTCTACCAATTTTATATATTATTATTATTATTTATTTATTTATTTAGACACACCATCAGCAATACATACAATACATTCAAGCTTAAAATTAACAAGTATAAGAGTAGGTACTGGTATGTAAGTCACTTACAGGCACGTGCAGCATACCCTTATAACACTATGACATGTTAAAGCAATTTTACAAACTATAAATTTAAATGTAACAAACAGTACGACAAAAAATCACGAAAAATAAAGATTTTAATTGACATGAAAACAAGAGTTGTCCACTTAACTTAATGTATAGATAAATATTATACAAAAGTAATACACTGGTTGCCAACTAGATTAATAATTAAATTATTTATATCACTTAAGAGGTCCTTGGATAAAGAACTATGGGCGCCCAAAATAATGTAAAGTTGACACAAATAATTGAATAATATTAGTACATATTTCTTATCATTTATATTCATTTATTCTCACACATATTAAGACTGAAAGTTAAACAGTGAATATTAAAAAATGTCTATAAATCGATGCACACTTACCTCAAGATCCTTATTTTTGAATTCATGCAGATCTGTTAATTTTTCTAATTCTGTTAGCTGATCTTCTAATAATGTGCAAGCTTCTTGAAGTGCTTTATTGTTCTGTAAGGAAACATGTATAATAAGAATCGTCAGACTATATTTAGATGCTAGGATAAAATTGTTTAGTAGCATACAGTTAACAAATGCATATGTATCGCAGAGAGTGTGGTGTCAACTGCTCTGCAGCGACCTGACAACAGGTCAGCGGCCAACGCGAACCGTAAACGATGCAGCCACGCGCAAGGTCCTTTCACCATCTTCAGATATGCCGGTTTAGGGTTCACAACAGGCTTCCCATTTGACATGTTAAGTTTACAATCATTCTGAAAAGACTTCATCTGAGAAGCGATTTTACACTTTTCCATATATTTAAGTTCCTTGTGTTTGGATTTCGCCTTACAAAATTTTAAACACTCAAAATAAGATGGCATTAGTTATTATTTTATCGGATGTAAAATGATTAAAGATATTTCTCTTGATTGTTTATAGATAAAATGATCATATTTCGAATTTATTTTTAACTAAAACTATCTCTCCGGTGATTTATTGTAGCAATGAGATGCGCTCGCGCCTGTGATGTTTCTGGGTGCGAATAATAACGACGCGCGCTTTAGCTGACTGCGCTGTTTACAAAAGTGACACGCACATGAAACAATGAAGAATTCAGGATGATTGCATCGCATTTCAGTTAAATAAAAAACAAACAGACGTCATTCTGTGTTCAATGTTGCAAGCCAATTCATTTAGTTTGTAAATTTATTACGTATTCGATACAAAAAATCAAGCAAATCTATCTCATTATTGCTTGCTTATACTGGTATGTACAAGATTCTGTTATCGCTAAACGTCGATAATTTAGCACATTGTGTAATATTGTTATACATTTTAATATTTCAATTAAATATTATTTGGTTATTTCTTATCAATTTCACAGGAATTTTAATATTATCTAATCGGTAATTTCTTCGTACAAAAAAATTAAGTTGTTACGAAGCTAACAAAAACAGTTAGATACCAGAATAGAATAGTTATATTAAATGCGATAAAAGGGTATTTTTATTAATGAATTGAAAGACTGTAGATTTCTCCATAAACATTTCTACTGCAAAACAGTAGGATACAAAAATTACTGTGGTCTAGCTAGAAGGATGGTATACCTAATATCATATATTTATAACGGTAATTATTTTAATCATATATAATTTCTTTAAATGAGGTCTTGCTCGTCTGGTCATGTGTTTTAAAAAAAAACAACATGCGTACCGTCATTAAGTCATTGTTCTGTGCTCTGAGCGCCGTGAGCTCATCTCGAAGTTGTGCGCGCTCCCGACTGGATAGTTCCTCCTGTTCTTCGGCGTGGAGGCGGCGTTTCTCACTGTACTGCAACTCGCTCTTCAGTTTGCGGATATCATTACGTGATCTAAAAATTATAATAAGTCGTGTATATACACCCGCAGTGCTTTGTTGGTGGAATATTCTTTTATATCTACACTATACTCATAACCACATCCACCTCTGCTAAACTAAAATAGGTGGACAGACGTTTAGCTTTAAATTGGCCAAAGCAAAGATTGGAAAATTTTAATCTGACCGTCGATTCGTCTTCATTTGTCTACCAGACCTTACATTCGTTCTGGAGGAAACTGATTTAAATGTTCCTTCTTCTTACCTGTCTACCTCACTTTGGACAATTTCGTGTTCCTTTTGCAACTTGGCCAGCTGTTCCTTCACGTTAATGAGATCAGCCGCAGCAAGCTGGTGTTGCGGGCGTAATGTCGCAAGTTCCGCTTGTAGGGCGGAAGCTTTCTGCTCGGCAGTCTTCCGTGCCTCCAACACCGCCGAAAGGCGTTCCTCCGCGCGTTTTAAATCTCGAGCTGTTGATTTTACTTCCATCGACAGTTCATTGTATTCGCGTTCCTGAATAATTTATTGTATCTTAAATAAGTTTTCTAGTTTCTATAAGGTCGTATACAAAAATCACAGACGGCTAAGAGAGGAAACTGCGAATAATGAGAAAAATCAATAAAATAAGGTCCTGAAAGATGTTATAAATGCTAAATTATTTGGCAATATTTAAT
This sequence comes from Pachliopta kotzebuea, assembly GCA_018246255.1. Classification (NCBI taxonomy): domain Eukaryota; kingdom Metazoa; phylum Arthropoda; class Insecta; order Lepidoptera; family Papilionidae; genus Pachliopta; species Pachliopta kotzebuea. The sequence continues at coordinate 14,238 of DWLS01002805.1, read as the reverse complement.
AAACAAAATTTTTTTTAGAACTGTATTGAAAAGATTTAAACTATAATCATTATAATTGATTGCCACAGTACCTTTCTCCACTTTGCTAAATTGGCTGCCCTTGTCTCTTGACGTAATGTTGCAATTTCGTCAGCCCGTGCCTATGAAATGATAATTTATATTGAAGGTATTTCCAATTAAAAGTTTTGCTAATTCATGAACCATTCAAATAACTCCTTTATTGGCGTTCCAGCGGGCTTTTGATTTATTTCACAATGTGAACAAAAACTTGATGCTTTTTAACAAACATGTAACTGTGTTATAGTCTACATATAAAAGCCGACACAGTTCACCACTTATGACATCATTATCACCTTACATAAGATCTTTTAAAATAAATAATGAATTTAAACAAGTGAAATTAACTGGACACATATATAAAAAGTTACATTTATTATTAATAATTACACCTATTATTACTAAGGAACTTTCATTCAAACATTTGTGTGGTATGATAATGTAAACAATAATATATTATACAAACATAACAAATAATATAGTAACAACATAACATATTGTATATTTTTTTTATATGTAAACCAACTTGGTCAAATACATGGCTCAGCCGTTTAAGTAACGCTTCAACATTTTTAATAAAGTTCGGTACTTTAGTCTATACTTTTCTCAAAAAAGATCTTTAAATTATTTAAAATTTATATGGTATTGTGTTTAATAATCTTTTTATAAGACGAAGCGTCGAGATAAACAGAGTGTTTGTGTTGGTGACACCCCAGTCAAAATTAATGGGACACTAGATAGGGTAGTAAATACTCCATCACCTTGTGACAAGATATCAATTCTCTTTAGTCCAGTAATATCTTTAATTACTACGGCCTTCAAACCGGACAACAATACTATTTTCAGGGTGTCTCGAGGCAGAAATAGCGCTGTGGTATAGACACTCATGTGGCTACAAACATGGTGAATATTTTGTTAATTCTATAGATGTTGTTTTACAATAACTATATTCGAGAATTCATGTTCATGGCTGCTTGTCTTAGCTCACTAAGCTGAATTGATATTGATTTAAATAATTTGTAGTGACTTTAGATGTTAAAAAACTCAAGAAGTGTGTGTGTGTTTTTTTTTTCAGAGATTATGGGGTTTATTGTTTTACATTTATTTTGTATTTCTACATTATTTACTGACCTCGAGGTTGATTGATCTCTAGACAAATTTAATTTTACTTATATGATGACTTGGTTTTACCTGAAGTTGTGCTTCGGCGCGCTCCACCTGTTCTTTGAGCAGTGACACCTGTGCTTGCGCATGCGTGTTCGCGTGCGTATGTATGTCGGACACACTCTCCGTGTCGCTGCGATCACCGCGCATGTGCTCAGCGTCCGCAGCCTCTGCATGCTCAGGGTGCGCCTGCGCATCGATGGCGCGGGCTGCGCGGGCGGCGCACTCCGTACATGTACGCTTCTCCAACGCGCTTACTTCACGCTCCAACTGACGCACTAGTTGTTCTAAGCTATTAACCTAATACATAATTTTTTGTCTTGTTATCAAAACTCTTTATTTTTAGGGTTAAGCTCGCGTTTGTGACACTGTTACTTTTATTAAATAGTATTGTTTTATATATATATATACATATACGTGTAAGTGTACATAAAGAATAAATAAATAAAAGTCTCTAAATACACTAATTGTTTGTATATAGGAAGTGCTGTATGATTTAGTACAAAAAATAATAAAAAATTATTATTTTGAGGAAAATTGTTTCTTTAAATTGATTTAAACCATCGTGTTACCTTCTCCCTTCTACGCGAGTCGTCAAGCAAAGCTGTGGCCGCGCGGGCTTCTGCCTGGTCTAATCTGTCCCGCAGTCTTATTTCTGTACGCGAGGACTGCTCTTCCAAAGCAGCTTCACGTTGGGTCGCTTCTTCTACGCACTTTTCTAACTCCTGTAAAAGGAATTCGTCCTTAGATACTTTTAAATTGTTAGGTCATTAAAAATATAGAATAATTACATTTAAACATATGAGAGACCACCAACTTTCCTGTAATGTAACTTGATAATGTTTTTATTCTAAATAAAAAAATGTGTTCAATTTGATGGTAAAGTTTTTACTAATAAAAAATGTTACGTATTATTATAAAATACATTTCTTTAAACCATAATAACTGCTTGTACTGACCTGTACTTGAGCCTGTAGGGCTTTAGTTCGCACACGTTCCTGCGTGAGCTGTTTTTGTACTTCGATCAGGTGTTGCGAAGCTGCCTCTGATGAGCGGCGCCTTTCGTTGTTTGATTCCTAATTTGAGTCAAAAATTAATATTTTATTATTTAAATTGTGAAAGAAAACACCAAAGGAAAGTCTTGAACAACAGCTTATGTGGAAATGTTGTAATAATCCACATTTGACCCTATAGGAAGTATGTAATTACATATAAAAATTAAAATATTTAGTAGCAAACATATAAATTTTTACAATCTATTACCTGTGCAGTGGCAAGCTGTGTTCTAACTGCCTCAAGCTCAGAGCGTAGTGAGTCCGCCTCAGCATCAGCGGCCGCCAGTCGCCCTTCGACCTGAGCACGGAGACGTGATTCCTTGGCAGCGTTCGCCTCCGCGGTTGCTAGTCTCGAAGCGTCAGCTTCGCCGCCACTCAATGTTTGACGCCGTAGTGCGCGCTCTTTTGCTATTGTGTCCTATTAAATAATATGAATATAATTTTTTAAAGAATCACGGGAGAGTCAACCCATATTAAAAGAAACACTCGCCTACCGCTTGCCACACTACCTAGGTGTAAATATTATAGCACTACTAGTATTTGTATATTAAAAGCAGGCGACAACATAAGTCTTATTAGATTCATTAGTACACTAGTTACAGCACCTTTAAACTGGGACATAGTAATGCTCACGAAACCCGGTGCTTGACCACTGTAATAGACGCTTTGGATTTTCATACTACCGTAATTAGACGTATTCACTGGCATGAAACATAAACTATTAGTGGGTACGTGAGTAATTTCATATACCAAAGCACATTTAAATTAGTGGTGCTACTACTACTACTACTAAAATGTACTACTGGTACTACTAATAAAATTAGTGGTGCTTTTGTTTGAAATTTCAAAAAACACATTGTTCATGATCATTTTATTAATAAATGAAATTTTAGTATTCTTTTCCTGTATTTCATTGTGAAGTAACATACCTCGGCAGCTGCTTTACCATTAACAGCATACTATGCTTACCAATACAAATTCATGTACCTGGTTCATTTTTAAAATACATTTTCTATCCCTAAATATATACTCCATGTACTGATTTATGTGTCACTATTATATTGTAATATAATTATTATATAATATAATTCTACTGCTACACTAGTCTAATTTAAAATATCTATGATTACTAAAACAAAATGCTACAATTTTACCTATACACATTATGTAAATAAATACTATAACTATTAAAATGTAATGTACCAGTATAACAAAAAAAATCATAGCATAACATCGATATTTTCAAGAACCACTATTGTTTTATTATTACAATTACATATAATCAGTTGACTTACAATGGCTCGAACATTTATTTCCGTAAGCCTTCTGTGCCTCAAGTCCTGAGCTTGTTTTATAATATCCTGTTAAATTAGTTAAGCAAATGAAAAATTACATTGAAAAGAAAATAAGATGGAGAACTTGAAGACACAACTATATACTTTTTATTTAATAATCAGAGTTTTTATTACTAACGTCATGAAAAAGATTATGTAAATGTTTCAGCACTCTACATGTCCCTCAAATAAATATTTTAATTGAGATAATACATAAAACTTATTATTCAATCAAACTGGGTCCGTGGCGCAGTGGCTAAGCGAATATATGTTTTGGAGTATAGTTAATGGAAAGGTTTTTTTTAAATCCTTCGCGATAGCTAAGATTCTTATATTGTAAATCTGCATCCATAACACTATCACAATGTTCTGGCTATCAAAACATGTGAGCCAGAAAATTCTGGGACAAGACATTTACAGACCTATTACTATTTAACATCACGTGAAATTTTGTTTAAGTTAGCCCATAAAGATTTTTTATCTTTATATCAAAAAAAAATATTTTATGCTTGTGGTAGTATATAATTTCGATACCTTATAATGTTTCTGCTGAGCGCGCGCCGACTCCGCCGCTGCGTTAGCCCTCGTATTCTCAGCTTGAAGTTCAGCAAACTGTGTCTCTAATCGGTTCAATTCGTTTCTCAAAGACTCGCGTTCCGTCTGTAGTTCCGTTAAATGCTCTTGTGCGGCGCGAAGCTCTGCATTACTTCTCTCCGCAATGCCGCACGACAGTTCCTGGTTAGTTCGTTGCAAAGCCATGCGTTCCTCTTTTTCAACTTCAACCTGTCGCTCCAGTCGTCTATTAAATAATTATTCGATAGTTATAAATTTTACTAACAATTAAAACTATTTAGACGATTAAATTTATTACGTTAATATTTCATTCTTTTACTACACCAAAAACCTCTCTCTGACTGCATTATTTAAAAACCTTATGAACCCGTAATTTTCAAACAATATACTCATTACTGATAATGACTTTAAGAGAGATAATTTTATTATTGGAAACTGTTTTTACAATAGACATAGAAGTAGGCGGTGGTAGATATCACCTAGTTCTGCGCAAAAAGTAGTATGCAAACATTACTGAATATCGGTCTGAAGACTACTCAAGCGTAATTATGAAATAGTTGGGTAAATGACATTTTTTTTAGGATTATAGGCACGCGATTTAATACAAGGCTTAAAGGGAAAATGAGGTTTTATGTCTGTTGTTACAAGACGACAGACACATTGTGGTGCCATATTTGTAATCTTAACCAGCATCACCTTGTTATGGGCAGGCGCCCCATTAACCGTCAGGTAAGCGTTCTACTCATCTATAGTCGCTTTATTTAAGAAAAAAGAAAATGCATAATTCTACAAAAGCTCCTTTGAATAACAACTTCTTATATAACGCACCTAGCTTGAATTCTATACTATTTAAACGTACTTATTTTGCAAACTGAGTGCTGTGATCTCGGCTTGAAGACGCGCACGCGTACGCTCGGCCTCTGCGTCGGCTTCACGACGAGTACGCTCGGCCGCAGCTCCAGCTGCCGCTTCCGCCTCCGCCAACTTACTCTGTAGCAATGCAATTTCACGCCCACGCATTGCAGCCAGCTTTTCCGCAGATCTATTAAAATATGTTTTATAATAATAATTTTCTTTACTTCTCCTGATAATAACAAAGAAGGTAAATAAATATCCAGTCACTTTGATATTCCCTCTATTAGGACACAAAGCCTTCTCTCATAGAGGTTAAAGGTAATTTATCCATTTCTCTATCCGGAGCTGATTGGTTACAGGACCACGAAAATTCGTGCCTCGTAAAATCTGCTATTCCAATACCATTAAAATTAATCATTTGTTAAAGAAATATTACACAAAACACAAAATTTAAATGTTACTTTGGATGTTATTTAAGTGCCTTCTTGTATGCCTTTATGAGACACAAAGACATTTTAGACAAAAAGGTTTATAATTGGTATTATTATAATACCAACAACATAATTATTAAATCTATTATTGGAGTCATAACCACTTACTTAAAAGTGGCTAAGTCAATAGCAGTACAATCATGTGAAGCATTGAAACCAGCTGAATTGTCTTCATTTTCTTCTAGCGCCACAAATGAATAACCTGTTAGACCATACAAATATTATTTAAATAATATAAACTAAAAAACTTTTTTGTATTGTTTTATACTCAATTCATACAGAAATTTACTTAATACATATAACAAAAATAAATTGATAATTTTTTAAGTCCTTTTGAAACAATGAGCTGGGCCGATCTTTGCAGGAGTATCACTGACATGTAGCTTATGTTACAAGACTAAACATGGAATGCTTTCATTTAATTATATTATTTTATTTAAAAATGGTTTGTTATGTTTTTAAAAATAATTCATTACAAATATTTGAAATCATTGGTATCCAAAACTATTATGAAGAGAAGTTTTTATTTTTTTCCTTTTGCCATTCGCCGTCAGCTGCAGTTTTGTATTGTTCAAGCAAATATCACTTTTTGTAATAAATGCAAAGATTTAACACTCACCGACAAATGGTAACTGTCCAGCAAATGGTGGACGAGTCCGAAAGGGAGCAGCAGAGGGAGGCGGCGTATCACGCGGAGGTGGGTTGAAGTAAGATGCGTCCTCTGCACCACGCAAGTGTGGCACCCATGGCGGTGCCTGTAATGTTGAATAATATATATATTTATTGTTCTTTTCAACAACAAGATACAATCAACCAGCAATCTTATGGTTAACATAACAGAACTTAGTAACAGTGTGTTAAATCCATATTATTCTAAACATAGACCAATATGATCTGACAAATTTTTCACAACAATCAAATAAAATTTAAATAATTGTTTCTCGCTGAGATACCATTGACTTAAAGATAATATTTAATGCCAAGTTGGTCTCTTATTTGAACAAAATAAAATAATTGATGGAATAAGTTTTAGGAATAATTATTATCCAACTGTAAAGTAATATATTAATAAATACGGGTATATCTGTTGGTGGATAAAGTTATAGTATATATAGATAGTTATTACTGCGCTATTATTTTTTTTAAATGCAGAGGTTAACGCTTGACCATGATCCCAGTTGGTATTAAGTGGCCATGTAGTCTGAGGTGGTAAAGCTCATTCACCTGTCTGAAGACTCCCAAATCGTATTTAGACAGAAACACTGACGCCGGTAAATTGTTCTATTCCTCTGCTGTTATTAATGGAAATGAGAATCTAAACCTCTTTGTTTATAAACAGTAGTATACAAACATTTCTACAGTTTGATATGTTATGTAGTGAAACTAGCTACCACATGAGACTTAACATCTTATATCTCAAGTCGACGAGCCCATATTGTGCTGTGTTTATCATCTTAAATAGCACCACATTTTCATTCGCCAGTGTATCACTGTCATCATCTGTCTCTCGGTCACTGAAAGTCTCGTCCACCTCGTCGCTTCGTAGAATTAATAAATTTGCAGTTTTCAACGAAAATGAAAATGTACTATTTCATTAATTCACTAAATTACTACTAAACTGTAAAGGATGATGTAAAAGATATGTATCACCAAATATACCTGATCGCGTATAGAATGTAGCCGAAGATGTGCTAGTGCAGGCTGCTGTAATGTGTCCAGGTAGCTGAAGCGGCGCGCCGGTGCTACGCGTAGCAGTCCGCCGACTAGCGACCGCCAGGCTGGCGACGGGCTGTGCGGAGCTGGTTCGAAAGGCGGCACCACATTCTTTTCTCGCTCATACCTGGAATGTTTAAATATATCGCCATATAAAAAATTTTTTTAGTGTTAAATTGCTGAAGTAAAGAAAGCAAAAAAAGAATTTTTAAATCACTGACTTTTATATATTAAGAAACATATATAAAATAATAAAAGTACCTTTGTATGTTGGCCAAAATCTGTGCTAAGGTGTCGTCATCCCCAGACGAGAAAGGTTTTTTCAGAGTCACAAGTTCAAAGGCCACCACGCCGAGCGACCAGTAATCACATGCAGACTGTATACAGAGACAATTACATTTTAAAATCTAAACTTTGAATATATTTTCCAAAATTCTATTATTTCTTGGCAAAAAATAATTTTATGTACTATATATATAACATGGCATTCTCTCCCAGTCAATAATGTGGTGAGAAATGAAAGTAATATTATACTGTGTTCAATAACATAATTTTATAACTTTCTCACAATATGTAAACTCATTTAAAATATTCTATTGATAATTTGTCTATATGATTTATGCTGAGTAAAAGTTAAGAACTGGACATACGATTTAAACACGCAAAAAATGTGTATGCTTATTTTCAAGAAAAAACTAAAAATCGCCTGCACCAAATGTACCAAAAACCAAAATTACTAAATGTTAGTTTTACTAATTTTTATTAATTTTCATGCAGTTTTCACTTCAGTATATATGTTACTTTTAACATTTTTAAAACTGTATGCTTATAAACAGCATGATGCATTTTTTACAGTCCTGTATGAAAATCTACAAAATGTTATTCTTTGTTAAAATTAATTTACTTTCTGTTACTTATCAAATCAAAATCCTTACCTACATGCTGTAAATTTAACTATTACCATCACACAAACCAATCAAGGTTACTAATTTTAAGATTCTTACTACTAATATTACTTTTAACTCTTTACTGATTAAGTTTCATCTGAGCATGCTCTATAATAGTGAAATTTACTTCACCTCTTCTCACTTTTACGAAGTAAAATCCAGATTTGAATTAATCTCGTCCACTATAAAATAATGTGTTGGGTGTTAATAAGTAAAGTTCTTCTAATATTATAAGAAATTATCAGTACCTTAATCTAAACCTTTAAAATTTAAAATATTAATCATAAGTATTGCAATATATTTTTAAATTGTTTATGGAAAGTATGTGTATTATATTAAAAAAAAACCTGTGTTATGGGTTGGAAGTTCCTCGCTATAAAAGTACCTAGACATATTTAGAGAATTACTGTAAATACCTTATACAAAAACAAAATATGTAATCTAGATTATCAGTGGATCCCATCCACTGGTGTATTTTTATTATAGGCGAAGTTTTATCATCACCAACATAAGCAAATTTAAATAATTACACATTTTCATAGACAGAGTAAAAAATAGCACACTAAACGTCTTTACTACAGAATCTATTGGCATTTCCTCACAAGTATAATGAAGGCCATATATCCATACCAAATGCAAGTAACCGGGATCTAAAAGTTTTTTATTAAACTTTCTGCAAGTTGCTTAATGTTTAAAAAAAAACTAATATATCTATCTTCCTACATAAAAAGGTAAATAAATTTTTTCCAATGCTTAATCCTAGTTGTATGACAAACTTCAATATCTTTTTTAAAAAACACACAAACTTAAAAATACTAGACTCATAAATATAAAATTCTACACACAAAAATAAACATCATGCAAACACAAACTGCAAAATAACTTTTAAGATGTTTAGTTTACTATTGGTAACAGTGCTGATAGCGAAGTCACTTATGTAACAGGTATAACATATTGTGTCTCACAGAGATTGTGGTTCTATGTATATATAGTGCCACATTATTATGGGCTTGGAATATCTAATAGTGTAGTTGTTTTGAGAACGATAATATCATTGTTAAATGACATTTTATTTTCCATCCTTTCATCCAAGTTAGTCAAGGAATAACCCACAATACAGCGAGTGCAATAAGGTTTAGAAAAAAACTGATTAGGCGAAGCGTGTGCACGTGCGAGCGAACCCACAATAGCAGTGTGTACGGCGCGGCAGTAGTCGAGACAAACAGTGTGCGCGCAGTCGGCAGCAGCGAGCAGCTCGGGCGCCACGTAGTCCGGTGTCCCAACCGCAATACCTGAAGCGATGCCCTCGGACAAACGCGCGCAGGAACCGAAGTCTCCCAGTTTTACATGTCCACACCTGTACAAAAACTTATTTGTATTATATTAGCTATAATGGTCTATACACATCTTTTATGCAAACTGGGTTCCAAAAACTTTTTACGGTTTTTGCGACCAGTCTGTTCTTGATATAAGTTCAAAGGTTTTTTTTTGATAATTGTCGGTTCATTCAGTTAAAAAAAAAGTTTTACTTATTTTTTAAACTGACTGAAGCGATTATTGAATTACTTTTACTTGTACATTTATTGGCCTTCCAAAATCCTCAACATGTGGCGGCGAAATTGGCTACATACGTCATCAAAAATCTTCTGCTATAAGAGCATTGTTACATTCAAGTTACTAATATATGTGTGCCTGGGTATTCTGGGCGAGTACACATGCCATTCCACGCCCATTAAGATCATGTAAGCTCAGAGTCAATATAATACAAAAAAATTAACACACTTTTATGTCAACAAACCTATCTAGTAAAATATTCTGTGGTTTTACATCTCGATGCACATAACCCATGGAATGTAGCGCCTTCAATGCATGTGCCACTTCAGCTATGTAGAAGGCAGCATCGTGTTCTGATAGTGGGTGGTTACATCTCGCCAACAGTCCCGATAGATCACCACCATTACACAATTCCATTACCAAATAAAGATTACTGATGTCCTGTAATAGGATAAGGCCAGGCATAATATATACATTATTTAGATTTATCAATTGCTTTATTTTCGATGAAAAGTAGTATAATTTTCATACAATTAATAGCATACCTGAAAGGCATATTGTAATTTTGGTATCCAGGGTACATTAGCATTTGCTAAAACATCTCTTTCATCTTCTGCACCACTTACTACTCGTTTGCGGGCTTGTTCTTTACGTAAAGTTTTTAATGCATAGACATCACCTGTTTCCTTTTCACGCACCATCTGCAATTTAAATGTAAATAAAAAACCAATCACTTATTCTGACTGACAAATATGTTTTATACTTGTTTAATTTTTAAGACCCTAATGCCTTGTAGACTAGTAAACTATTTAGACTATTCAATTTATCAAGTGAATTAAAAATTACATGACTAGTAATAGACAGAACTACACAATCCAAAACAGATTAATTATAAAATGTTTTCACTTATCTCTACCAGATTACAAAAAATTTAAAAAAAAATTAAATTTGTTACTCACTATGTTCATTGATACATAAATACTAAAATAAATGAACTTGTACTCATTGCAGTAGTTTAGCTTTATAAGCTATAAATGTGGTTTCTGTTAATCTTTCAGAGTAAAGTATAAATAAAACAACTCACATGTACTTCGCCAAAATGACCCCTTCCAATTACTTGCAGCAATTCAAAATCTGAATGGCATACCCGAGCACTACGTAATTCTGCCAAACTGCTCCTATCTAAAAGGTGAAATTAAAATTTCAATAAATTCAATTCAATATTATAAGTAACCATAAGATTAATTTATATAATCAAGAGTCCAAATGTGAGTACTGATGAACCGTAATGACTACCCCAGTTCTTAAGAAAATATGTAGTAACAATATCATGCACCTGATTTTTGTAAACACCATGTAAATGGAGTAAGTTGTTTAAAATTTTTTATACAACAAGAAACTGACTTATTGACCATGTTCTAATAATTATTCATACAACGAAAAATTTTGATCAGTTTAAAACATAAATATTATTCTTTATAATGTATATATATTCTCAAAAACAGACAGCTCCTTTTTAGGTGCTAAATGCTTCCTTTAAATCTACTTTACTTGTTACAATAAATTTTTATCTCTTGGAAATAAAATAGATGACAATACATGGCCTAAGTAATACTTTAGTTGTTAACTTTTGATACAAACCAAAAATTATCATTAAAAGATATTTTAGTTCTTCAGTTTAAAAGCATTTATAAAATTATAATCATAAAACCAGTATTGCTGTAAATCAAAACAAAACTTTAAATAACGAGTAATACAATGAAGGTTAAGATATTTCAACACCATATGAACACTTCACTAAAGACTTACGGTGAATACTGTGGAAATTATAATAAAAAATACGTACACTTATTCACAAACGCACGAACAAGTTCATCACATTTTTTGATTGGGTCATCATTACACTCGTCATATAAAACAGTAATAGCATCCAACAATGTTTCACGATCTATCTTTGTGTTAAGTTTATTAGCTCCACTCGTAACTTTTCCTATTATCTGCCGGTTCATTCGCGTATAGCGAACTGCAATTGCTTCTTTAGATGGCTCCATATTTTTGCTATAGTTGTATGTAATTACTTTAAAATATTTTCATGATAACTAATATTTATTTTTAAAATCAACTCGAATATTTTGTAGTGTCAACGGTCCAGTATTTCCACCGTTATTTTTTAAAATCTGAACTTGTCTGTATTGACAACACACTTTTGGTGTGGCCAGCAGTAAAAAAATTGTTATGTCAAAAATGTTTACAGCAGTAGAAGAATACATAGTACAAAAAAAATACGTATCACTATTATAATGAACGTAGCTGTATCTTAATGTTAAGTTATTGTATGAAGAATATTTTTTAAATATTATATTAATAATAATTATTAAAGCATGATTTTTGTGGTTTACAGTCCTAATTGCTCTTTATTACTTAATCGATATATTTGTTGTAAAATATATAATATAGTCTATACTACACAAGTAACACTAAAGTTCATAGTAATATTTAAAATCTTTTTCTCTTAATAAAACAATTTTTTTTTTAATTTCAATGCGTTTATTTAATTATTTTATTGCACATTTCTATTCCTTGTGTAGTAGCTATAACTACGGAAAGACGAGGTTACAGATGATTCGAGGTCATAGTCATCACGGAGTACCTATGACTTTTCTCATTATATTACATGCTTACCTATAAATTGATCAAATCATCTATTATAACTATTTGTGGCAGAATATGTATTTCAATTTTCAGTAAATAAAAGACAATAGTATTGTTTATCTTTATTAACTAAGTAACTTATGACTACATAATTAATTCAAAAATACATGTATTATATACATTAGCATTATAAATTAAAATTTTCTAATTATTTATGATAAATGTCTTAAAGCAAATAAAAATGTGACGAAAATAAATCTAACAATTTCTTTTTCTTTACAGTTTTTTTAATTTTGTTATAAAACAAAAATAAAGTACTTTTTATTAAATTGCTTACATCAAAGAATGTTCTCTTATATATTCCAATAAACTTTGGTACTATAATAGTTTGTTCACATAAAACCGGAAAAAAGTAAAAATAATTCTGTTTTTCTTAAAACTTCTTAAAACTATTCTTTAAACTATAGTTACTAAAAAATCCACTAATTTTACATAACTTTTTAAAATGAACGTTACTTTATTGAATATATATTTTTAATCAATTTCGAGTTTCCGAAAGGCACCAACGGTCCCATAAATATCGGTGTCAAATTGCGGCTCCTGCTCAACATTAGAAAGTTCGCTAAGGTCCCTCAGAAAGTCTCTTAGTTCATCCACGCGACGCTTCCACTTCTTTGTAATTATCGCTATAGATTCTTCTTCTCCACCCCACTCCACCGGTAGCACTCGCGATGGGAAATGGTCTAATAGATCTTCTACTTTTTGATGTAGATAGTACTGTAATTATGATTATATTATTAGCATTCTTAAGAATTGTAATACTTTTTTAATGTTTCCAATATATTTGTAAAAAATACATTTTATAAAATTTTCACATTCATGCTCTACTCTTAAAACGAAATCTTCAAAAACTATGCAGTAGTTATATAATCGATATAAGATAAAAAATATTTAAATATTTTTTTGGAAGTATTTCTTTAACCTGAAATTTTCATTTATAAGTTTATTGTCTTAGTTCAAAAAACTGAAGAATTGTTTAATACGTTTTAGTTGCTCTTTTCACACGTGTAGGTTTATTAATAATGTTATTGCATTCGTTAGAGCTCTTGATTAAATTTGAATTACAAGTATGTTTCAGTTACGCATGAAAACCAGCTAAATCTTTTGTCTGTGATCGGCAACATTATCTCCATATTAACCCTAACATCTTTTGTGTTGTATTTTCTCCAGCCCAGAATTGCCCCCATGATGGTTTTGGGTAAAATTTTAACCCATTGGAATAAAAAAAATATCATCTTAATAATAATAAATTATTAAAAAAATAATATTCACATACAAGTTTTTATATTTTTAGTAACAAATATGTTAAACAATAGGGTTTCATTTCATTTATTTGTAGAAACAAAGAAAATTTTAAATAATTTTTTCCAAAGTATGATGCCTCATACAAGGCAAAATATATATTATATTATAACATATATTATAATTTTTATTTGATATAGCTTATAATTAATTATATAAACGGGAAAATTAATCAAGTATTCTGTGGTAGAAAGCAGCTTCCTTTGAAATTTAAAATTTCTGTAAATATGCATAAGATTTCCGGGTAAATTATTTAAATTAGGTACCTTTCTCTTGTATCTATATTACAACCTTATGAAAATACATTGATACTTCATCTGTAATGTGTTTATTTCTGTGCTGTGCCTAATTTTTATTATCTATCATATCAATTTACAAACAAAAACCTCGACACTAAATGAAAATAGACGTATTAAATAAGCGTAACGAGGAAGTTTGAAAGCAGCGCCGGTGACGAATAAGTTGAGAAGTAATAGATTAG
>DWLS01002804.1:0-17196 GCA_018246255.1 Pachliopta kotzebuea | reverse complement strand
CCCCCGTGTTCTGTTATCACAGTGCGCGGAGAGCGGCCCAGCATCGCACGCGAGGTAAGTTCCTCTCCCTCCTTACAATTTACGGCTCACTACTATTTACTACTATTACTATACATTTAATTAAATCACGAATAACGTGCCTTAAATTGTTTGATAACATTTTTATTTTTTATTTATTCTATGAGCTAGTATTTAGATGAAAATTATCGCCGAAAGCTTTATTTATTACGAAAAGCTTTTACATTATGCCGATTGATGGTTTGGGAAGATTCCATTAGATGAGTTATTTTCAGGTGCTAATTTTTTGTTACAATGAAATTGTTTTATGGTTGTTCATATGTTTAAATTTTTAATAATATATTAGAAAGGTTTTGAGTAATTTAAAACATTTTTTGTCATAAGTTACATATTTTTATAAGCCCTTATGGTATTAATATATTATTAAACATTTTGTTTCCTTCTTCCCCTTCAGATCCTATCTACGGGTGTACATGTACGATAAGGCTTTTAGTTTGATTAATATAAATACAACATATTTATTAGATCGCCTAAATAGCGTTTACCGGATAGAGCTTAAGCATGTTTAAATTACTTTAATTTAGACAGTATTATAAAATTATTTAGATTATATGTTGTATAAATATTATAATAATTAATATGTCAAAGAAATCTTAAAGTAACTTTTCTTAATTTAGTATTTCAACTGTGTTATATTTATTTGTCAACGTTAATTTTTTAAATCAATATGATATATACTACAATGTTTCCGTTACCAAATAACTTTTATAATAAATCCGTATGATAATCAAACAACCATATTGTTATATTAGATTGACATTTTATCTGATGTTCCTTTTGTGTTGAATATAATGAAATAAACTGTCAACATTAAATATTTCCACACAATTCGGCCGTCATTTCTTTATCGTAGCGGCGAACGATTTTCACATAATAAATGTAAGGCGCAGGCTTTAATTCCGTCGCTGTCACTCATTTTTGCGGACTTGTAAATCGGGGTCGCATTTTTCCACCCCGACTCAATAAGTTGGAACCCGGAGAAGGGAGACGTTAATTGAACTATTGATCTAGGCGACTTTGCATGTGTGCATTTTGTTTTACTACGCGTAGTGCAGTGTCGCGAACATTTAAACGTCGTCTTTATTTCAAAACCTGTAATTTAGGAAAAATTATGCATTGTACGTTATATATCATGCTACTATAGTGTCTATGTATATAAATTTCTTTGCAAATTGCTCAACGCTAAATAATATATAGAAGTTAATAACATAAAAGAAAAACTTTGTAGCCTTTTATGTCAGGTATTTTTGTACATCTATCTCTAACTATCTTTATTTCAAACACTTAATGTAGACTAACATATTCATTCTTATTTATAAAACACATAAAACACGCAAATTAATTCATAGTCGGCTTTCGACCACCGAAAGATTAGGGTTAAAGTTTTATTTGTATAAGGCCAATTTTCTGTTATGTTAAAGTCTAAGGACGGACATTTAGTTCTTATTGTACGTATTAAATATTATTTTGTTTATTTCATTATCTGGGCTAAAAGAATATAGTATATTTTCGAATTAGATCATTAAAATTTGTGAAAAGAAATTGAAATTTTTTTAAATAATTTCCCTGCATACAATTACATTGCATTGAATTTAATCCTTTTCAAAAATAAACTCGGTTTCGCTTTATATCTTTACTGCTAATGAAATTGTGACTAAAATAGAAAAATAATGCCTGTCTTTAAATAGGTCATAGTCTGTGACATGACACTTATGTTTTATCCATAAGAATTCAGTAAAAAGCTGATATTTTGATATAACAAATAGATAATTCAGTTTTACGTATTTGTATTGATAATAACTACATATATTGCATTAGCATTATTATTCCCTAACCCGTGTACGAAAATTGAGGTCATGAGAGAAATATTTAGAAAAACTATTGGAGTAAAGCCTAAAAAAAAGAATTTTCACTAAAGGGCTACAAAAAGCGGATAACAATGAACCCGCTGAATGAGGATATTAATCAGTAGGAACTGTTGCCAAAGTTTCGGAACATTCTATTGAATGTTATATTGGAGTACTTGCTTCGCCTGTGGCTTCATGTAAAAAATGATTTAAGCATTATGAAACTGAAGCGGAACATCAGAATTGATTAAAAATTATAATACAAAAAACCTCAAGTTCTTATTTATTGCAGGAGTGACATCAAATATAGGTTGAAGTTGACACAAAGGTTGAAATCAGATTTTTTACATTATAAACCCTTACAAAAGCGCTTTGTTTTTTACCAGGGGCAACTCGAGAGGCAATTCAAATGAAATCATTCTAATTTCAATACAAAAGATGATTGGGGACTAATGACTAACTAACATTTGGTTAGCGATCTCATTATTAATAAATTTAAATTAAACAATAAGCAAATGAAGTTTTTTAGTAAAATAACTAAAAAACTTCAGGAAGCAGTGAGCTTAGTCTGCATAGATGTAAAAAATTATAATAGTCTGTAGGTAGTCCGTGATGCATATTACTTTCGAACATCTGTCTCCACAGGTCTCTCGTAACCAAGCATTCAAATAGTCGTCGTAATAGATAAAGTTTATTAAACACTCAAGTCTATTAAACTATCAGATCTATATGTACATACATTTCATTGTTAACATTTCATCTTGGCCTATACGTTGCCAGGTTTTCGCTGACATTTACTTTTAACCTTTAGGAATGTTTGTAGCTGTATTTTGCTGTTAGTGATAATAAAGCAAATTATATTACGTTTTTGCTTAATATTAGAAATGAACATATCCTAAAATCATTAATTTTTAAAATTGTTATTAATTTAAAACATCTCACAGAATTAAATCTTTGAGAGTGCTTTTATTTTAACATCTACACTCAGTTTGTTTAGTGGTCGTACAGGCTATACATCTCTTCGAGACGTGGGTTCGATCCCTGATAAGCTTAAGCTATACAGATATATTCTGTTGAAAGCGATAAACTCCTTAAAGAACATTAAAGACGCTGTTTGTTATTAGGTCGATTTTTCTACTCAGCCCAAGTTTTTTTGAAACAGTTCGTAATAAACATTTCATAGTATAGACTTATGTATAAAAAATTATTAGGCAAGTATAATTTTTTTCAATGGTACATTATATAGTAATATAACTGTTTCTATTTAAACAAGTTTTAGTATCGCACTTATTACCAGTTTTATCGTGTTGTAATGAAGTGTTTAGCGCGACTGCAAACTCCTTAAAACGAGGCAATAAACGGCTTCGCGCTGAGGAGAAAACATTTTTTAATAGAAATATATTGCTTTATTAAAGAAAGTTAAAGGTAAGGTAAATAATATAAGGTATATTTTTATATACTGATGTTCGAATTATGATAGTGAATAGTATTATTAAAATTATTTAAAATATGGATCTATCTTTCTGTGAAGATCAGTCCAGCTTTACCCGCCATTTTAAAATATCTCTTGCGTCTTGTATAAGATTATCATAAGACAAACATAAATCAGTATGAAATTATATCAAAACAAGTTTTCTTTATGACAATACTGTTCCTGTTGGTAGATTTATGATTCTGTTGTTGGAGACTATCAAGGTACCACCACCACGAAGTACCATAGTATTACTGTGTTCCGGATTGAAGGGCTTTTTAGTTAGTCAATATCTAGAGGTTATGAAAATTAATATTTTATGTTCGTCCTTGTTTTTTTTATGCGATAAGACGAGCAAGACTTTCACCTGATGGTAAATGATACATTTGCTCATAACAATGCTGGAAAGACGGTATACACAGCACCACATTGCGCTCGTCACCTTGAGACAAGGTGTTAAGTCTCGTTATCCAGTAATTTGATTTCCATATACCATCTTCCAAACCGGAATACAATAACGTTTGTACTGTACTGTCTGTCATCTGCAATAGGAGCCGCGGTGATACCTAGATGGTAAGAGAAACCTACCACAAATAAATTTTAGTTTATATTGGTTGAGTTATCGTCAGGTGAACTTCTTGCCAGTTTCGTCACCTCGTAGAGTGCAGGTCATGCCGTGGGTGCGAACTGGTGGTATACACGCGGTGGAATGGTGCAATTATTAAATTCCTCAAAGCGGGCGAGCTCCGAAAGCGGGCGACGCAATTTATTTGTTATATTGATCCGTTTTGTTGTCGCCACGCGCCGGCTTTTTGCCCGACTGTTGACGGACAACGTTTTTAATTAATTACACATGAAATCTAGAATAAAATAATTAATCTATAAAGATTTTCTTTCAAAACTTAAAAAGATGTATAGAAAAATTTTCTACGCGTTCGGCAGTGTTTGGATTTTTAAAAAAGTATTTCTCTATATACTTACATCCACTAATGACATACAAAGCCTTTTTTAACTTAATGAAACTTAAGTTCACTTACCAAACTCATAAAATAACTGCTGCGACATCGATTTTATTTTTGTTTGAGTAGTTTTTGAGTTGAATTATTTACACTCACCTGTTGAAGGGCTCTGTTTTTGAATAGTGGAAACATTCAGTGTATTGTTTATTTATATATTTAATAACTAAAACTAATCGAGTTGTGTATAATAATATGTATGTAAAATACTGGAAATTAGTATAAATATATAAAAAAACAAAGAAATACAGAGTACCAATATTAATGTTCTTCATCTTAAGAAAACTATAGTTACATTTTAAAGAAACTAATCAAGGAAATTGATTAATTAAGCTTACTTTATGAGTATTATTTTTGCTTTAGTATTTATTGTCCCAAGTTCATAATAACTTAATACAAGTTACTTATTTACAAACATGTATTAGTAAATAATTCTTTTTTAAATTTTAGAAAAATAAATAAAGTACGTTAAATTTAACCAAGAAATTTTAAGTACGTTCGCAATGAAGCTAATGATTTGTTCATATACTTTATTATCTATACGAAATTTTATGCTTTGAACGGTAATTTGAGTCATAACTTATGAAAAAAAAATATAAAAATCTTTTTATCATATCACAATTTATTTAGTAACTACCCTATTAGGTAAGCAAAAACCTGTAGCAGGTAGTACACAAGTTAGTGGTGAAGAAATTTTTAAATGATAGGTATTATTACATAAATATTGTTATTGACTACAATACCCTTAGTTTATGTGAAAAGGGCAAGGCTAAAGTCTTCGATTCAATTTAATTTATTGTGATTCACCGTCCGGGATTTACAGTGACCCTGAACCCTGGGAGTCGATTCTGGTTCCAATCGACCTTGGCCCGATATCGGGGCGGGGTCCTATTAGAGGCCCTGTCCCCTTATTTCCGCGCAAGGCTGGACCTGTTCCCTCTATATTAATGCGTAATTGAATTTAGTCGATAATGTTCAATATTGATAACTATTTATTACAATACATGTATGAGTCATTGTACATACATTTTTACTAAATTAAATCCGTCAACTCTCTAATTTATCATTATGTGAAATTAAGGTCAATAGAATATAGCAAATATAAAAAAATTAAATATAATGCATTTATATGAAGAAAATACAGCATATTTCATATGTTTATAAAACTACTAATTAGTATTTGCAGTAAATTTTTATCGGCTGAATGCCGTAGTTAGGTAACTCAGCGGTTAAGCGCTAAGTGAGAGTATACAAATATTACATTAATTTCCTAAAACGACACTTCAGGTTAAATTATTAAGGTAACTATAACTTTGTATTTTAAATCGATGACGAGATCTATTGTTGTGTAAATATCTTAACTATCTCAAAGCAGGAAGCATCTCTGAGACGAAAATTCAGTAGTTAAAATTTGTAGCATACTTCTAAGCATTGAACCTTCAATTCAAGTTTGAAATATGTAATGTAATATAATAAGTTATAGGATGAAATATTTTTGTTTAAATAATTTTTATTATAAACTGTTTATAAAGCGATGAAATGATGTACCGGAACGTATTCTCTGATCCCAGCATCTTTTAGCAAGTGGATAAGTGAATTTACAGATCATAAAGTAAATTGTATAGAGCCCGACCCTTCCTTTAAGCTTTACGGAAACTGAAATTGTTACCTTTTGTATAGAACTTTAATAGACAATATTTATTATTATTTTAAATGCTACTGTTTTGTAACCATTAAAATAAACTAAACATGTGTTATTAAATTAAAAAAAGGAATATTATTAATATACTGTATTCATTTACTAATATAATAATGGATGCAAACAGAGCAAGACGGTTCGGTGTGATCATTGAGGGAGGACTATGCCCAGCAGTGGGCGTTATCCGGCTGAGAACACTAATATAATAAATTATTAAATTAACTATTCATCTTTGAATAATCATGTAAATAAGATTTAATTTAATTGTTTCTTTTGAATTGTTTCACGATGATGTTTTACGGCATGTTATATATTTAAAATGTTTATATAAAAAAACCAGTTATACTGTTTCTTAGATTTTTTTCAATATTGAATATAACCCTCTTTAATTTAGTATATTTTTAAATCAATTTTTTTTTAAGATTCTTCTTGTTTAAAAAGAAGAATGGCAACAGAGTTTTGGTTAACACTAGATTAACCAGCTGTTTAACTATACCTATTTCAACCAAAACATAATATATTTGAAATGAATATATATGAATTAATATAGTTAATACAATTATTTTTTTGATTAAATCTACAAAAGTCATGATATCAATACAGAAAGAAAATATTTCATGTAGAAACTTTTTTAAATTGATTTTGAAGGAACAGTCAATTTGACTGGTCTGGTAAATCTATTGTTAATCAGCAGGGTGTTGACTATTGAAATTTCTAATTCCAGGCATGGCGCGGTTCTTACCGATTACCCCGGAGATGGGTGATGGTGTTATTCAGCACCTGAGGGAGAGTTTCTTCGCAGATGAGCCTTTGAACAAAGCGGTGTCCTTGTGCGAGCGCGGGCAGCCCCATGCTGCGCTGGAGCGGCTCTGCACCGCCACCATAGCCGACGGACTCTCCGTCGCAGCTATGGATGGAAATACGGTCAAATAATTATTATAACTCTTTAAGTTTCTTTAGTCTCTATTACTTAATTACATCAGCTTAAAAGAGCCTGACGAGCTGACTTAAATACTCCGTAACGCTATTAACCCTTCAACAGGCGCGCCGAATTTTGAAACAGGCGCGTGGGTCATAAAGTGCAACATCCCTTTATTCTATTGTAATCGATTGATTATCCTTTCTGTAATAATTCTAATTTATTGTCGTAATGACAAAAATAACTTTTCATATTATAACGACATATAAAATTAAAAAAAAAATAAAAGTTTCAATATGAAAGTAATTATGATTATATTTATATAATATATTATTCACATAGTAAAATACCTGATATATTATATTTTTCTATGTTTATTATTATTTCTATTGTTATTATTTATTTATTTTATTATTTCTTTTCACTGTTCGTGTGCACCCTTCACGGTTTGGTCTACTTGCTAAATTTCTACCCAAAGGTTGTCTGGCAGAGATCGCTGGTTAGCGAAAAGACCGCCTTTTATGAAAATCCTGGTGTACTTTCTTTTTTTTTAAACTCTGTGATACTGCACAATAAAGTATATTTGTATTTGTATTTGTAATATCAAGAAAGAAATATTATACACAAAAAAAAATTAAAATTCCAAAACACATGATCATTTTTAAAAATAACAATGAATTAACCACTACTAACAAAGATTGGAAAGGAAAAGAAGGGTCAGAAAGTTATACCTGCTTTGGGGTACCTTTAAATAGAACCCCTTCAGATCTATCAACCCTTACAGTTAAAGGTAATTAATTCCAAATTGTAAAAACGTTGCACTTTGTACTTAGCCGCGACCGCTGAAGGGTTAAATTTTAAACCGGAAAAGCGACCTGGATACGTATAGATAAGTAATATAGTAAGTATAAGATATGCATACGAGGAATCCGAAATAAATAGTCTATAGCTAGGTGGTATTAGGCCAGTGTGATGGGAGTTGGCCCAAATCCCTTCAATATTGAGGGAGGCCTATGTCCAGCAGTGATATCTATCGACTGATGATGATAGATGGCTTTTCCGGTTAAGGAGATATAAAGGTCAAAGTTAGTATGGCGATACAGGAAGAAAAACAGAAAGATTTCACTGAGATTTGAACTGATGGCAGATTTTTATTATAAACACTTGCCACATGCTTTTCTCTCGCACTTTCCAAACCTAATGTATAGTTTCTTTACCATCTTATTCTTCAAATACTTTAGTCGTGCTAAACTGAAGTATAATGCGATAAACATTACGTTGACTTTTCTACTGTTCTCTTCTGAACACAATCTTTTAACACTATTCAATTAATTGAATTTTTCTAAAAAAAATATGTTGATATTTCGTCATGGAATTATATTTTTTACCACTCGTTACAGATCAAGCTGTAGTATATTGTTTTTAAACATTCGACGTATTTACCTTTCAATTTGTGAAATGTTTTGTTAGACTTATAAGATAAGTCTTGAACCTTCTCGTAGTCTCTACACCGGTGTTTACATCAGTAACAACTGCTTTAAAATATACGTTACTTTCCAGGTTCTCGGCGTAGCCCTCAACGGTATTTTGTGACCCGGGGACATCGAGCAGTCCATAGAGCAGATCCAGCAGTCGTCCGACGAGAACTACAACAAGATTTTCACGATCCTCTACACTGTCAGCCGCGACCTCGATCTGTTCAACACTTACCAGGTGGACAGTATCCTGGAATGCAGGATCATCTCTGTATCGGACAAGGCGAGGGGTAAAGGCCTCGCAAAGGAGCTAATGAAGCGGAGCATTGACATTGCTAAAGACCACGGTTTCAAGGTTTGTTTTATATATATATTTTTTATAATTTCTGCTTTTCCCTGATATTATTATTCAGAGCTTTTTTAACTTATATTTACATCATTTAATACTTATGCTATCTTATCATCTACCATTATAATACCTACATACACATTTGTTTATACATTGTTTGATATATCGTATAAATATAAAAGAAGTGACTGCTTTAGAGTTTATAACTGTCGTGATTCTTAATCAATGAAAAACCTTTTTTATTTTATACGTGTGTAGTTATGATGAAACTACTTCGAAAGTATCGATTCTATTTCAAAAATAACTGTAAGTTAAAGTAAAATAACAATTTATCCTAAAGAATATCCTCGATTTTTCTTCAAGAAAAGAGCGAATAGGCACTTATTAGGTCAATGCGCTTTACCATCATAGACCACATCACCACTTAACACCAGGTGGGATCGTGGTCCAGCATTGACCCGTAAGTAATAAAAAAAAAGAATTAAAAAATAAATCTTTGAAATCGTACAACTTTTATCTATACCAATGTATTACTTTAATTTTTTTAACTTATTTACTTTTTATTTCATTCTTTTCTACTTGGATCAAATAAAAAATTTCGGTCAAACCTCTTACCAACTTCATAATACATTTGCATTAAAAATAACCACCTTTTTTATTTATTTAACGTGGTGACAAGTCGAGCAAGGTGTTAACTTCATGGTAAGTGATACACTTGACCGTAACAACGTGGTGAAGGTTAAGATGGTATTTACGCACCGTTTTGAACAGTGTGTAAATACCTTGAAACATAAGGTGTAAGATCTCGTTACCCCAGTTATTTTACTAGCGTACAGCACCCTTTAAACCGGAACACAGTAATGTTTATCGGCAGAAATAGAAGCTACAGTTCTATCGTAGGTTGCATTCTTCATTACCGAAGCTTATCTCCGTCTGTGTTGCGATCTTAACTATTGTCTACTTAACAGTCTTCGCCTTTTCTGATGGCTAATGTAACAGGGAGTCCGTGAGCGGCTCTTAGTCTTAATGTAAAAGAGATTGATGCTTTGACTTAATTACTCAGTAAAGCTTGTAATTTTTGAACCGAAAAAGCTTTGTGGATACTCATTAGAATAAAATTGATACAGAGACGAGAATTCCGAAATGAAGAGTATATAGCTTTACCAGTTAAGGCGATTTGAAAGGTCAAAGTTAGCACTATGAACGTATGATAATTAGCCCCCGGTTATTATGGTACATTCAAATTTTTTTTTCATCTCTTCACATTATGAAAGTTTGAATTGAAGAGAATGCCTTGTGGCATTATGTCCGCCTTTTTGTTTACTGTGTCTCTCTCGTACATAAAGTTTTTCCTTTTGTTGTTGTTCCGAATAATAAGGCGATACATCTGTCGTGTTTCGGGTTGGTTTTTTAATAAGATAACTCGTTTCAGCTGTTCAAAGTGGACGCTACAGGAGCGTACTCGCAGCGCATCTGCAGCTCCCTGGGCCTGCGAACGCTGCGGCGCGTGCGATACGCCGAGTACTGCGACGAGGACGGTGTGCCGATCTTCAACGTGCCACCTCCTCATGACGCGCTCCTCATCATGGTCCGTCAGTTACCATAAACAAGATGCCACATCTCAATATTTATAATCGGAGGACGAAGGAGCGTATAGTTAACTTATAACAATATTACCCCGACAAGGCTAGTTCACGCCACTAGTAATAATTTATGTTAAGTAATATTATTTACCATATTGTTATTTTAATATTCAATCTATATTACTTAAATATTTCAGTTTATAGTTTTAATTATATGTTCTGGCCTCTGAATATATGAAAACCCTTTCGCCCTACGATCTTGTACCAGGAATAGCCATGTATGGAGTACCAGCACATTAATAGGATAAGTGATAATCAACTCAACAATTTGCTTTATAATGATTTTTTTTACTGTCATTTATTTTACAATCTTTGATACGATCTACTGTATTTTGTCATACAATACCTCTAATTTATATGTACCTAAGAGTTTCCCAATTACGTCTATTTCTCTGTTTCTAAGTAATTATCCTATTGTTGCCAAAACCTGTAAGACGTCATATGACACGAGTACTATATTTTAATAAAAAACGTTATATATGATATTTATGCATGGATGTTTAGATGTTTGTCTACTTGATGTATACATTGATGTAAATGAAATGAAAATTATTATTATACTCTTAAATATTTATGCGAAAACCCTTTTGTAAGTGTTTACAAATCTTCTTAGACTGTAGAAGTAGTCGTGTGATTCTGTTCCGCGCACAACGTATATATTATCGCTACAAAAATATTATAAATGTCTTATATATGTTTTAGAGAATCATGTAGAACTGTGAATGAAGGTATAAATTGTAACAGTTATAATGCAAATAAAGTTTGCTGAAATTATGACAAATTATTATTTTATTCGACTTTCTAAAGGTGATATTAATTATTTGTTCATCTGTCGTAGTGAGCCAGTATGAATGTAAAGAAAACCTTAGTATTATTAATAAACATTATAGGTAAGTGATTGGTATCGTTGATTATTAAAAGTAATCACCAGTAGAAGCTTCTTCATATTATAGTTAATTCCAAACTTTGGATTTAGAGTATAACATATGAAATACTCTTAGCGCTGGATGTGCTACTGGTGATATTAATAGTTACTAATAAGAAATAAGTTACAACTGTGATAGTGTAAAGATGAAAGGGAATGTTAATTATGGGAGTAATTGCGAGGCCAGTACGGCGTAAACTTTACATGGACATGTGCCAATAATATTACTAATCAATAAAGGAATCATCGCCGCTGTTAAAGACCTTAACATCAGTCGTCCTGTGTATCTATAGCCTGAAAAGGTGAACTTAAAAACAAACCGTTTTAAAAATAATGTTTTTATTTATAATTTCCAGGATGTCTTCTAAAGTTCAAGTGACTAAAAGCTGAGTGTTTTTGAGTTATTATTTCAAATTCTAAGAAATTTTGAAACCACTTCACAGACCTATTTATGTACTGCAAAATACTCCCTGTACATGAAAAACTACACTACTCATTGCTAAATGAAAATAGACACCTAATAGGTACATTACCTATAACTAAGCGTACTCAGCATACCAGAAGTGCAAATGAATACAGATTAATGAGCGCAAGATCTAACGTGTACGGGGAAAGACAAACATGCATCATGTTACCTGAAATATATAACAAATTACCGACAGATTGCAAGGAGGCTGTAAAAGAAAAATTTCCTGAGATAAAATTAATAGATTACTTCCTAAAAGAGAAATGAATACTTGTATATGTATGTAACAAAGTATGTATAAATATTGTTTATAAATTATGATTGTAACGGTAAGACGTGCAACGCCGAGACAAACCCACACGGTTTAGCGAGTTATAACATCGCTAAACCTTTAAAAATATTGCTATAGCAGTTGTTTGTAAAAACCAAAAGTTGTTATAAATAAATAGACAACAAAAAAAAGTGTCGCGAAGGATTGTTACGACTTGTTTAAAACTAGCAATACAATAATGTAAAATACAGTTCAAATTTTGTACAATTATATAAATTTCATGATAATTGAAGACTTGAAATATTACTACTATTAAATAAACTATAGTATAAATATCTACAGAAATTTACATTGAACTTTGGAGAATCTATATATAGACAAAGTGTGTACAGATGTTAATGAATAAAAAAAATTGTCTGTATATATAGAAGACAGAGTTTATTCTTTATCAAGGCCTCATTTTAATGTGTTTAGTCATTGGTCCAGAATGTAATACTGTCGCTGGATTTATCAAAGACATCTAGGAAAGTAAGTACGTCGTCCAAGTACATTGGCAGTCCTGTCTTGCCTTTGAAGATAGCGCAATGGCTGTGGTAACCAGATATTACCTAATGTCCAAAGACGTGAATACAATTATAGAACTGTAAAAAAGTCAAATAGCATCTCAGTATTAATGGCAGATTTGAATTTAAATAATCTGTTACTATCTCCTAAGTTAAAAGGATTATGACAAAGAGGTAGAAGATGATGAAGCATCCTCGCACAATATATTCTGACACTGTCTTGATAGTGGAAATACAGCAATGTTGTGACGTTAGATTTACAATATGAGAGTAGCAAATCCGAAAACTTACCTTTTTATAAGAGTCCTACTCCTGTACTTGGTCCATTTTATAAAAGATAATTTGATCTGTTTATAAAGCAAGCAAACATTTAAATTCTTCAATATATACATAAATAGTTCATGTAGTTTGCTATTTACTGTAAACTTATGGATGTATGTGGAGCGTAAGCGAGGTGTCAGTAAACGTTTTACCCTGTGACATTGATAACTCACCCCGACTCACCCAACAAATGCAACCCTGACATTTGCAGTTTTTGACAAACCTTGGCAGTTTTTGGGTTATTGGTGCATTGCAAGTTTTATCATGGGGCCGTTACATAAAGGCCTGTGCTAAATATTTGTTAAAAGTATACTTTAGTTCTTTAAAATGACAAGAAGGAGGTTAGTTACATATTAGATAATGTCTCATATAACTGCGGATGGCAATGTAAATATTCTTATTAGTAGAACGTTTATTATGGACTCACTTATCTGGGGATCATAGTCAACACTTCAGTGAAAGATTACTCATCCACAGGTTAAAGATGCATCTCATAGTTAAATTGGATGAAAAGACAATAGTTAAATAATTTTTAGAGGTTAAAAGAATTCTAGCCTTCTTATTATCGAGAAGGATTAGATTATTTTTAAGTTTAATTAAAAAAGTTAGAACTGAATTATAAAGAATTTGAATGTAGATAAGTGTAAGAAAACTTTGTAACGCTCCTAAGAGGGTGATAATTTAATCATGATAAAACCTTTTCTGATAAATAAAGATAAAAAAACTTATAGAGAAGTTATAAGATAGTTCTTGAAGTAAATAAATATTGCAGTTAGCGTATTATTTAAGCTGAGTAAATAATTTGGCAAGTAAGTCCGGTTCACGGAGCGCAGCTCGCCGCCGCTGCCAGCTGCTCACGCCGCACGTACTCCACGTCCACCGATAGTATTCAATGCCAACCATCCGCCAACTAAACGTTAATATTGGCTATGCTACTTATTTTCCTTTTAAAGAATTCTGCATTCAAAATCAAAATTGTCAGTTAATATAGAAACTATACTTAACTTACTGAACGACAAAAATATACCAGCCGTTCGCAAAGGAAAAGCGGACCTTAGATGAATGGGCGCAAGAAATTCAGTGAGATATACATTTTTTTAAATACATTATATCTTACCCAGTTACGTATTGCTCGAGAAACAGGGTATTTTATTTTCACACACTTTAAATATTGATATAATTGTATAATATCGATGTGGAGATCTCCTAAAGCCAATGTCCATACGGTGACGCTTATCGGTTAATGATGACGTTTATATTTCTCTAAACATAAAATGAATGTAAACAAAAACCTAATATTTATTTTTTTTATTATCATTGTTTATAAGAGAGAGTATGATTTAAGAATAACAAAAATATCGAAGTCGTACCAATCAGTAGTTACTAATGATAGATGAAAAACGAGGCCAAAAATATCGCGGTATATCGCCAAACTAGAATATATACGAAAAATGTCTTCGGATAAAAGAAACTTAAGAATGTAGCACCTATATCTCAATATTACTTTCTATAACTTATAATAAAACTACACGTTAAGGTCTAAACCAACATTTTAGCACAAATAAAGATTTTTGTGATTTTTGTTCCTGCTTAAATATCTTTCTCCCGAACTATGTCTTAGGGATCAATTACCAAATTAAGATTTACTAGTGAACAATGCGTTACAATTTCATAATAAGTAAGTGTAACTTAATTGTCGTTACAATTATGGATGAAGACATTAAAGAAGGCAAGGTTTCGCGAGGGCCAGTGAGGGCCTATGGGTTGTCGTCTAAAATTAGACGACGGTGGTGCAGGTGAATAATTTACTGCAGCGGATCGAACGCCACGTCGCCACGGATACGAACTTGCTACCGTGCATCGCGAACACAGGTTGTTATACTTTGCGAACGACCTCACACAAACATTCTTATATCAAGAAACGGGCTAATATTTGATCTCAATTTCCCGTGATGTTATGTTGCAATGAAACCGTTTGTACATTACTATTTGACGGTAGAAATAAGAGTTGAGGTGGTACCTACTTAGATAGTCTCTAATAAGATTTACAGCCATAATAAAACTATTATGGCTGTAAATTTACAATACGGAAATGATAGCTAAAGAATCAAAAAAAACTTACCATCATCCAAACTTGATATTTATTTATTTATCATGCTTCATGCACAAAACAATAAATAAACAGGCGGACTTAATGTCATATGGCATTATCTACCAGTCAACCTTTGGGCGTTACAACAGCAAATGCATAGGTGCGAAAAAGCAAATAGAAAGAGGAAGAAGACTGTTATTTAAATTTAAATAGAAACAATAAAAATATAAATAAGTACACACAATACATACATACATATATTCAAATACATACATATAAATACACACTTGCAAATATAGATGAAATATATATACTAGAGAGCACGAATATGCATAACAATAGAACACCTACAACAAAAATAAATAAATTTTACTAAAAGATACATAACATACATAACATACATATAAATGCTTATAAATATTAGGAGTCTGCCAGCTGCTTCAGGTAAAAAATTATATGTGGCTTTGAAATCGAAGGACTTTCGTAATATAAGACGAGCGGCTAGAAATAGTTTAATACTTTCTTCTCTAGTGTTTCTTAAGAAATGCATTTTTCAAGCATATGAATAATAAAGGATCACTCATATAATATTTTTATGTGTAACACTCAGACGTGGCCTATATTCAGTCCATTAATACAGCCTATAATTTTTTTAATGTCCATTCTTCCTCAATTAGTGCTCAGCTGTTTACAGTTTAGCTCATTGGAAATTTTACTTATGTCAAATATTTGTTTATGGTCATACGTGTAGGCGACTTTATAGGTAGTAATTACCCCTCACTCCTAATATTCCTGTCGCTATGTTCATAAAGGAAAGCTCATAAAATGTTTCCATGTCTGAAACTACACCCACGCTGTAATAACTAATATTTACCGATAAATTAAACATCACTGACTAAATGAGACGACATGTTTTTTCTCAATATTCAAACAGAAAGCTTCACGTACACGGGCCGTATTATTTTCTTAGAAACATTAACAAAGATATTCTATAAATAACAATTACTATATCAGTTATCATAATATTTGTGAAATCTAAATAAAAATATGGCAAAGACCTAAATAAATTTAACAACTTTCTGAATTGATATTGAACAAACATGACCTTAAAATGTTTTACGAATGTATGGAAAGTCCCTGTGATTTATTTAACATAGTTATAAAATATGAAAACGTAGATAATATAAAAGAAAACATATTATAGACTCTATGTCTCGATGCCCATCTTTTGCATTTGTATATTAAAAATAAGTTCTTTGATAGAAATGAACATGTACGCATATACGTTTATATAAAAATATTTCTTTGAGCGGAGGAAGCAAAAGGTTTTCTTTGACTAAAATCAAAATGTCTCGTGATAATTATGAAAAAGTTGATTTATTATAATTATAATTATAATAATTATTATAATACAGTTTACAATAATTACAAGCGATCACCAAACGGGGTGAAACAAAACGGCGTATTAAAGGTGCGGACGAGCGAGCGCGGAGAGACGCTGTGGGGGCGCGGTGGGGGCGCCGGACAGCGCGGTGGGGGCGCGGGAGGACGCGAGGTTGCACCGCGCGCGCCCGCCCGCCGCACTATATAGTCTTTCGAACGCGTAGAACAAAATGTTACACAAGTCGAGAATATTATTTATAATCGATAAACGATTCGGAATAAACCGGATTCGAGAGCGGCGGCGGAAGCGGGCCGCGGCGTCAGCGGCGGGGGACTGCGGGGGCGGCGCGGGCGGCTGCGGACTGCGGGGGGCGGCGGAGTGGGCTGGCTATTCACGGCCGTTACGGACAGTCGCACTCCTCCACCACCATCTCCGGCAAATCGCGCTTGATGATGTTGGAGTCGGCGCCGAAGTAGATGAGCGACAGCGCAGAGAAGCGCACAGGCGCGCAGCAAGCGGCGCGCTCCAGCCGCGCTGCTTCCACCACTTGCGCGTGGTAGTTCAGGAAGGGTGCGCACGCGCCGCGGCAGTAGTTCGCATAGTAGCCCTCGGGCGCCACGATCCAGTCGTCCCAGCCGAGCGCCCGAAAGCTGACGTAGTACGTCTGGCGGCAGCAG
>DWLS01002803.1:0-17196 GCA_018246255.1 Pachliopta kotzebuea | reverse complement strand
TAAATGTATAAATTAACATGTGTTGTTTACTTTAAGTTTTTAACACTAAACTTCACTACAGTTAGAAATTTATAGGAGATCAATATCAAGTAAGTAGTGGGTCTACAAACCACGGAAAAACATGGAAAGGGGTCTACAACACAAAAAAGTCTGATCTAACGTAATAAATAACCTCAAAAAATCAAAAAATTGTTAAAAACAAGGGGGAAACCGTTGGATACGAACAGTGCAATACCGTTCGGTGTGGAGAACGTTGGAGGAGGCCTATGCCCAGCAGTGAGCGTTATTTATTTGTTTAAAAACTACTTTTAAACATCTCCAGTCAGGCTAAGAAGTGGGGGTTGTGTTAGGTTAAATGTGAAACTTAGATTTAAAACTTAACAATAAACATAATGTGGTATATACATATACTTACTACGTAAAACGTTATCCCGCTGACAATAGAAGGTCATTATATAAATTAAGAACGACTGATTTTTTGCCGTGAAAACGAGGAACTGAGGATCTTAAAGAACACCGTGAACGTACCCGCCCTTCCTCCAACTCCTCCAATTTGTTGTACCCGGCGTCCTTGTGGCCGAATAAAGCGATCGCCACGTCACCTAGCTTAGGGTCGACGTCCGTCACCACGAACGAATTGCCCAGCTTCGGTTGACATGACAGTCTGAAAGGAAGTACAAAGATTTTACACTTCCTGAGCATTATAACCTTGAGAATATGGACTAAAAACATTTCTTTTTATCAACTAACTTAAAAAGATTTTGTGTGCAAATTTTGACTGATATTTAAACATCATAATTTCCAGTCTACTGATTTTTACCTGATCTTTCTTATCAGAAATAAACAATACCTAAAAGGTAATGAGACGTATCATATTATATCACAAGGAATCGATCATTCTTTGGTACCAATCATCATTTTCTTTCGCCAACATTTCACATTATTATCAAAGTGGGATAACCACTATCGTGTTTGTAGTAAGTAAACAAAACTGACTCGTTTAAATGTTGTACCAGCTTGCCCCCGCTGCGCTGGTTGACTTCCTCAGCCGCGGCAGTCAGCTCCAGGTCCTTGTCTGTCTCATAAACACCGAGCACCACACCTTTCTGTAATATTTCTAAATTACTCAAACTAATTCCTTGCGATCGCATATCTACCTCTACATAGATTTAACAAACCTTATCATCAGCATTGAATTTAACATCTTTTTCTGGTTTCCCTGCGCCGGCGCCGCACTGTTTCTCGTTTTCCGGCGCAGAAATTCCACTCACGCATCTCAATGGGGTTTTATTATAACCGACGGTTTTTAGAAAAATGTTTGAAATCGAAAATAACTTAGTAAATCTCATTATTGATTAAAAAATTTTAAACCCAAAACCAATGCAAAACTTGTTTTTATACCGGACCAACTAGTTTTGTGTGCAAAATTATGTTTTAATTACAGAACGTAGTACAAATCGATTTTTTTTTTCATACTCATATTATATGAGGTATTTGTAAAGCGTAAGGTGAACCTCTCATACAAATAGAGTAATAAACGAAACTTTTTTATCTAATACAAGAACAGCGACACGTACACCTGATAATAAGAAATACACTGCACCACATTGCGTTCGTCTCCATGTAGTGTCTCATTACCCCAGTAATTTCACCAGCTAGTGTCTCTTAAACCGGAAGTCAGTAACATTTGCACACTGTTTAGTACCAGAAATAGAGATGTTTAGTACCAGAGCTGTGGTGGTATTTACTTATACAATCACCAACAACAGTGAACAACTACTGACAAATCACTATGGTTTTATTATCCATGCAAATTTATGGCACAAGAACACTCTTTCTGCTAAATATGTTAATCTTTGCCTTTATTCCCACATTTGTTTGATTTTTTTTCTACCTACCCCAAAATTTAACAACTGAGAATTTTACTTGATTTACTGCGAGAATTCTTTTAAATTTTTTTTCCTTTAGGTTCTTTTGCCAACTAAATGGCAATTATTTATAACAACGGAAAGAAATTAAAAAAGAACTTTAATGTATATATTACTAGTATCATCAGTTTGTGTGATAATTATAAAATATAGCTCAAAATTTAATAATAGCATTCAAAGGAATATTATCAGCTTGTTCTTATACGAGAGCTTTTCATACTCAAGACTCCCGCACATTCATATGAGTTTATCTACAATTGAATTGTAGATATATATTGCAATCTCTTACATATTTTAAATATATGTTCATATAATAAAGGTAGAAATAATACAAAACTGTAATAATAACATCATCTTTTATTACCAATGTTAATTTTAAATGTTGTTGTTTTGGGCACATGTCTTATTGTCAATGATATTCTTGTGCCGCGGGCAACAGTACACCTATTAGCATATTTATCTGAACACATGTGAAGATTGTTTATTGAATCATCGATAATATCTTCATTTCTCTCTTCTATGCTGTGCAAATAGTGATGAAAGAGTTTGTCCTGTAAAATCAATAAACTTCTTGGCTCTAATAAGAATGCAAAAGCCAATTTTGTATCCACAACATTTAAATTATCATCGTGTGGTTCCCATAACTTAAGTATTGTGTGAGATCCCACAGATATTGTTGTTATAGTCGGATAAAATAATGAGCCATCTAAATGTGGCAGGATTCCTTGTCCTGGTTTATATTCATTAACAAGGATATGATTAGGTTTATTCTGACCCATTAATTTTAAATTATCTATTCTATCTAGATAATTTTGTAGCCATAATGGTATTATCTCAGCTATCATTCCTTTGTTATGCGGAACTCCTCCCCAATTTTGCAGTCTTCGGTTAGAAAGTTGTGTCCATTTTGGTTTCGGTGCGGAATAAATGTTTGATATTATATTATTCTCTTCACTAGTTGATAAAAACTCTGACACATAGTAAGCTGTTGGTGCAACCTATAAAAATGTTATCACAGCATAAAAAAAAATAATAGATTTTATTCAAATAAAATTACTTTAACAGACTATAATAAAGTTTATTACATACTAACATTCGTCACTTTGTAATCTTGTATTAAATTGAAGTTTTTATCATTTTCCATAGCTACTCAAACTTGCTGTAAATTGTAAGTTTTCCGTTGTGACTATCGAGATAAAAGAATAGACACATAAACTATAGGAAGTAAATAAACACGGAAAAATTACAAAACTTATTCTTAAACTTTTGTTTATTTACAAAATTGTGTATACGAACAATCCGTCATCACTGTGACATTTCCGCTGAGTGACAGTTAGTTTTTTTACGTTGAGATAACTCAAGGCCTTTAACCCAGTTTTAAAAAACGTACAATCTTATCTTCAAAGCAATATCGTTAACATTCATCATCAGGAATCATTAGTTCATTGGATGTTAATTGAAACTCGCCATTGCTTGCTCTTACCTTACATTAAATTATTGCGTACATTTGACATTAAAAGATATGTTCCCTTTGTATCATTGTCATAAGATTTCTAAGCTAATTGCTCCTTTATTGATTAACATTAACTTCGCCAGTTAATTAGTTTCGTTTAAGTTAAACAATAATTTTTATTGTTTTGATGTGATGGTAAAACATTGTAAAAATTATCGTTTGTCAACTTATTTAATAATTATTTGTAAATAAATTTTATTTTAATATAAATAAAAGAGTTTTTAGTCAATATATCCCGAAATCATTTTGCTTTAACGTAATCAGAATATACGTTTTAAAAAAATGAATGTAAATAATTTTAACTTTTAGCTTAATGTTCGCAAGGGAACTTTAACTTTATTTAAAGTAATTAATATTTTTCCTTAACATCAATAAATCACAAATAGATAAATTGAATTCTATCACAATGCACAGACAGAACATGTACAGCTACTTTTGACAGCAGTGGACAGGCGATGAAAATGTTATTTGTTAATATTTTTTTTATAAAACATTGTTAAATTGGGATCGTAGAATGTGAACACAATGGGAGGTTGCATTGGAATCACTAGAAGCAGAAGCGGGCCCATCGAGGAATCGTCCGGAACTGTGTCGCGGCCTAATTCCGGTATGTGAACGCCTGCCAGTCGACGAAGAGACGGTTCTGTTAACTGAATCAGTATTTGTTTTAGGTGCGCTGAGGAAAAATCAGTCTCTGTGTCATGAAACTATTCGGTGGAAATCGGATGTACCGCTCACGGAGGGCCAGTTGCGAAGTAAACGCGATGAGTTCTGGGACACCGCGCCGGCGTTCGAGGGTAGGAAGGAGATATGGGATGCGCTTCGAGCAGCTGCAGTGGCTGCCGAGGCTATGGACTTTCAACTGGCACAGGCGATACTGGACGGAGCCAGTGTCTCTGTACCCAATGGATACCTCACAGAATGCTATGATGAATGGGGGACTCGATATCAGGTGAAAGTTATTTTTAAAAAGACTACTTATTAATCATATGTTAAGAATGACTTATTAACATGGTATGCATAGTGTGTATACCACATTTATTATTTTATTTTTAAGGTCAACCAAAACCTTAACATGACATTTATTTGGATATTGAACAGTATCAGACTAAAGCTGAAACGGGCCCAATGCTACATTATAATTGCAGACATAATTTTATAAAAATTTAAATACTAATTTTCAAGACCCTATAATTAGAGGCCCTAGGCATGTGCTTGGGTTCACTAGGCCTTAATCTGTTCTTAGTATTAAAGCTTATTTCTGACAGCTAGCAATAGCATATAAACATTAATGAGACTATAAACCTAGTGTACCTAGTCTAGTAAAACAAAACTTACCATATGTCTTTGAGAAGAAAGTTGAGTAAATCAAAGAATATTACCGAAGGGAGTGAGTCGAACTCAGCTGAAGGTATCAGGTCAATGTTTCACTTATCTCATTAGTTTACATTAAAGTCATTCATACTTTATTAATACCACAGCTTCAGTATTTAGTTCACACCTCAAGGACAGATGCTAATGTTTGTTAAATTAAATATTCTGATTAATACTAATACAATTGATTCATGTTTACTTTAAAACAAAGCAGCTTTTTTTATATCCAAATAATGATGATATTTAAGAGGTATGAAAAGTATATCTAGAACGAAAATAGATATAGATAGATAAAGAATAGCTGTACATTGCACTCATGCCTTTTTAAATAATCATGGAACCCATTTCCCGTCAAATGAATAGATAAATCTAGTGCACTCTGATATCTTGCGCCTACTTCCAAAGCTCAAATTATATCTCACTTTAATGTGAGTCAACCAATTTGTGATTGTTTCTGTGAACGCCTGAACGGTGATTCATGACCTTTTCTCCAATATTCATGTTATTGTAATATAATAAAATGGTACATACTAAGGTAACCATTTTTAAACTGTATGAGGTTGCATTTATACACTGTTATATTTATGCTATTATTATTAATATATAATAACAAAGTATGTAATTGTGATTGTATCAAATGTTAAGTCTACCCTACATTAGTGTACTATTTTTTAATTGTTACGCAAAAATCTATGAAGTATTTTGAAATACACAGCACCAGATGTATTTGTTGTTAATTGTGACAGCAAGCGTATTACTCATATGGCAAACTTCACCCGATAGACATCCCCAATATTGGGCGGGATTCAGGCTGTCTCCCACTATGCCGGCCCAGTGCCGGATGGTGTGGATTCAGAGTCTTGTTTATTGATTAGCACAGTTCATTTCAAGCATGTGAGGTTGACTTGGGTCCCGTGAGGTCTTGTGTAGGACTTCTTACACCCCAATATAGCAATACATATATATTATAGATACATTTGCAAACTTATAAAAGCGAATTTTATTCATTAATTACTCTTTTCTTTGTGTTATTTAGTATGATCTGGATTATATATTCAGATTTGGTGTATTCAAATAAATATAATGTTATTTATAAATGTTAACCTTGCAGTTAATGAAGTTTATCACATTACAAAATTAATATGATAAAATTTGATAGGAATGATATTATATGTACATTGATGTTGTGATTATAATTTAAATCATTAGCTTAATCAACATATATACATACATTAATAAATTCATTGATGGTATGACTTTCTTGTTAGAAACTATCTGGAAAGGTATTGCCTAACATGATGGGAATATATGAAAAGACATAGTAAAGGTACAGCTGTATTATTGCCACTGCAATGAATAGACCAAATAGTAAAAGTTGGTGCAAAATTGGTATTTCTCATTGAGTGCAATGTTTAGTGGAAGGAAATGAAATGATCAAATTAAAAGTTTGGAAAAAAAATTGTGCGAAGAGTGAGCAAAGGTTGGAAATAGGATGATAGATGATAGAAAATATATGAAATAAGCAAAAAATTATATAAACAAGCCCTGGTCCACACTAACCAAGGAAATGAGCATAAATAAAACCATTAAAAAAAACGGTTGTTGCAACTCTTATAGTACAAAGGAGCAGTCTGCAACTATTGTATGTTAGGGACTATGAGTAATATATCGTATGGGCGACAATTATTGTAAAGTGTTGTTCGATTAATCAATTACCAATATAAACTTTTTTTACTTCTGTTATCTTTATTAACGTATTTATCATACTAATAACTACCCTTTCTTGGTGTGCGTCCGTGCAGAATGGAATGTTGCTATGCCAATTAAATGGCTGATGTAAGATATATAAATAGCTATGGTAACAATGTTTTAAATTTATTAATTTTATATTATTTTTTTAGGTGTGAATGCAATTACTATTATATGTATATATATATATATATCTATAATGTAATCATCTGTATATTTCCAGGTACCAATTTACTGCCTGTCGCCGCCTATAAACATGGTGAAGGAGGCGAGTGGACGCGACTCGCCGGCGGAGTGGTCGGAGCCTGCGGACGGCGGCGCCGCCCTCGCCCTGCGCCTGCGCATCTCCACCACTTGTCGCGACATCGAGCTACAGGTCGGTGCGCGTCATACCATCGCGCATTGCAAGACTGAGCTACACGTGAGTAATTCCTAGTATACAGTTTAACTGCTTCAGTCAGACCATATAACAGAGGGAACTCCGATTGGATTCCAAAGTGACTTGTGATGTACAGTTGGTAGCAGGATTGTCCAAACCCGGATCCTAGGTATGAAAGCGAGAAGGAAATTAGCGGTATTAAAGATAGAAAAACGGAATGAAAGCGAGAACTGGAATGCATGAACTAGGCCCTGACCCACCACACGCTGGGGAACGATAAAAAAAAAAACGGGATCCTAACGACAAGAGTCAACCCATCTTTAGAGGGAGATTGTAGAAAAGATCAAAATGAATAAAACCGTAAACGAGTAAGACGGTTAAGAGTGTAAATTGCTAGGTAAAGTTATAAGTATGCTATAATAAATGTAAGAAAAAGAAAAATTGTAAATGCAAAAATAAACTAAATTAGTTAAGGACGCAAATAAGTAAAACTGTAAATAGAGAATGTAAAAGAAATTATAATATAAGTAAGATAAAGTTGTAAAAATGAGGCGACTGTTGGAACGAGAGGCGATGAATGAGAGAGAGAATATAGAACGAAAGAAAGAATTATGGAGTGAAAGGAATACTTTGGAAAGAGTAGAAATAAATAAAAATTGGAAATAAAATAATAAAGTAACCCCATAGACCCTGTCAACACGCAGGGAAACAAATAAAAAAAAAAACCCGGATCCTAGTCTCTACGAGAATTCAATTCATTTCGTAATTATCTCTCTGAATCTCAATGAAGTGTTTGAATGCCATTTTTTTTAAAGCAATATCAGATATAGTATTCACCGCATGTGTGGTCATGTACCTTTTAGTACTAATGTACAGTACGCGCCGTAAAGCGGCGACTGACTCACGAGTAGAACAATGGGCTACAAAGCTATTTTCGGGCTATAGAATCGGCTGAGCTGAATACCAGACTCCTTACTGCCCTTCTGACCGACTTAGATAATATTCATAATAGCTAGTTTATGCTGGATATATATGTCAATGGAGGCGGTGAAGGATGTACGCGCTTAACGATTAGCAGAAGCGTGGGTTCGACTCCCACTTGAGTTCCTGGTGACGCTGAATCGATTATAAAATCGATACAAAAATCAATTAAAGATTTTTGAATAAAGTCATTATTCTTATTATAATAATAATATCCATATTGTCAATGATTGGCATGCGGGTTAGCAGGCGCTGTGTCTTGGACGGCAGTGGCCTCCTTCTGCGAGACAGTCATGTCCCAGAAAGAGGCCGACGAGCGGGCCAATGAGGATAGCCCAGGGGCTTCCTCACTCCGCAGGCGGCGATACTAACGCCTCCTCTTGTAGCCCCCGTAACCCGAAGCGGGCAAGGTTGGGCATCTGGTCCCGCCAACGCTTCGGCATCATCGGGACTTCTCTAATAGCCGGAGAAGTCCCCCTAAAGGGGGTCCTCTACAGAGGGAGAAGTCCGGTCTTTGCCGGGACCGGCCGGTCGTTGGGTTGCCCTGTCGCTGACAGGTCCGGGGCATCCCATTCATAACGGCTGACGGCTTTCGCGGTAAGTTTAGTGGGTAGGGGCCGCCCAGGGCGAGTCCCACACACCCCTCCTGTCCCACCCAGGGCACCGGCGGAACGTCCGTAAAAGGATTCCCCCGCGTGAAAAAAAAAGCGCTGTCTTGTAAGAAATTCTACATGTTTTGTATGTAGTCTTGAGGTGGTGTAAATAATGATACGATGATAATGTTCAGGCGCAAGAGGGCATAGAGCCATGGCGGCAGCGCTGGTTCTACGGCGGGAAGCTGCTGGGCGATAGACTGCTGGTAGAGGAGGCGAGGATCACGCCCGGCTACGTGGTGCAGGTGATAGTGAGCACGGAGCCGCGCCCGCCCAGCTAGTCGCCGCAAACGGTACGCGCCCACCACCACCTGATGGTAGTATCGATTCACGGGCGATCATCAACCACAAAATCGATTCTCTGAACCACATACTGTACTACCACCACTCTTCTAACCAACCGAATATTCGGTACATTGTAAATATAAATATCTATTCCGGCGAATATATTCGTCGGCGATGTTAATGTATGACGGATATACTCGACGTAATAGTCAATTTTCTTTTTATTCTGATGTAATTAGTTACAAATTTCATTTAGATTATTATATTATATGTTAAATTTAAAAATTTGCAACAAATTCGCTCAATTTTTATATAGAAAAAAATTTGTTTTAATATATTTTTTTTTTCAAAAATATTTGGGAATCGTGCACGGATTTATGGTCGCCCGGAATTTTTGTATCGATTATTACAAAAGGTCACTCACAATCGAAAAAAAAATTATGTTGTGAATCAATGATTGCACTTTGATTCTTTTATATAAAAAAGTATTATTAAAATAACAAAAAAATATAAACTCGACGTGTCGGTGTATTGGATCAAAGGGGGATATTTTAAAATATGTTAACAAATGGTCTTTGTGGGTGAAGCCACGTGTCCCAGCAGTGGGAACATTGGTGGGCTGTTCATTATAACGTAATCTCCTCCATTTGGTACAGTACTTCGGCCGCGGCGCCGCGCGGGCGCTATTTTTTATAATGAGATTATTTTTTTATTTGCTGGCAGATTGAATTAATGCATTTATTTTTTTTTATATATAAAATTAATTATACAAGTTGTTTGTGCGCAGCTTCCGGTTCCTGTTACCGCCATATTTATGTAAAAAAGCTGAGAAGTCTGTGACGGGTTACACGTTGAACATCACACGGGTTGTAATTTACTTAACCAGTTCATTATTTATGAAGTATTTATGCGACGAGATATAAATACATCAATCCTTTATGACGGCTATAAACGTTATGAGTAATGAAATGCAATTACAGTAGACTTTATACTATATATGTCTCGAACACAGAGAAAATAAAAAGCGCCTAAGATTATGTTCAACCGTTAATTGTATGGTAGCAACACCGTGATTAAGAATAGTAATAACAAACAAATAATTGAGAAAATAGATTATAATTAAAAACTAAAATATATTTTTAATACCCGTGTGGAGTTTAACGTGTTAATATAAATTTTTTTTAATAGCAAACAATAAAATATGTATTCGTTTGAAACATACAATTTTACAAATCCGTTTGTTTGCTTTGATGGAGTGTTTGTAATATTGATTCGTTACGAAAAAGGAAAGTTATAATTTTTGCATTTCCTACTAGCTTGTAATATTTTTTTTATATTATCACTTATACATAGTATATCCGTAACCTGCGTGTCTATAACAAAGTTTGATGTAAATATATTAAAAATATATATGCGTAGAATACAGTTACATTATCCACGATCGCGATGCTGGGTTAATTTGGAAAGAGAAAAGTAATTTTGTTATCTAAACGGAGTGAAGGAGACGGAAATAAAATCATCACTCGTCTTCGAGTATTGGAAGAAATTATCAAACAATTTAAAAAAGAGATAGCTGTTGTTCTATAGCTCCGTCTCACTCCGCCGTTTAATCGAGTCCCACTTAAAGCTGTTCAATTCAATGATCTAAAATTTCTACATAACAATTCAGAATATAATTTCTATATATAAAAGCTAATGTAAATATATATATGTATGTTAAATATATGTGATAAAGTATAGTGTTTATAAGTTCGCTACAGGAAACATATCGAAGCGTATTTCATCCTTCTGCCCATTGGATGTTGTGAATATCTCGTGAAGCATCCGTAGCTTTTTGTTGGGGTTTGAGTTGAATCATTACTTAGCGCTGATAATGAATTATCATTCCATCATCATCAGCCGAAATACGTCCTCTTTCAATAAAGGTGGGATAAACCATCTCCCATTGCGCTGGTCCAATGCAGGTTGAAGGAGAACCAGAGCCTCGTTTGTTGATTATCAGTTTGCACTATGAGCAGGTGAGGGTTGGATTGTGTTCCGTATGGACCTCGTTACTCCTCTTTATCATCATATTACAATTCAAAGCAGTATCTTTTTAATGCCAGTACTAGTTTATGTCCAGCAGTGGACTGTCGCAGGCTGATGATGTTACTAAACGAATGATTTATATTTTCTTTACAAAATCAGTCGCTATCAGTTAAAAGTACAGTTCAAACAAAATTATATACAATAGAAGATATTAAATAACATACCATAGACAAAACTCAAAAATTAAGTTACTTCCTCATCGCCAGGTTTTTTTTTAATCTGTTGCAAATGACATGTTGAAAACGTCCATAATTTACCTCATTGTTCAATTACAGTAGAAATTGTAACGATATCCGTTTACTGTACTAATAAACTACTGCCATTGTTATTTATTGTTTACGTGTATGTCATATCTTTTTTTTATCCGATGATGGTAAACAATCCAGAGATATATATTCTATATCAACTTTGTTGCTAAACGTTCTTCATCAGCCGATAGACGTCCCCTGCTGGACATAGTTCTCTCTCTACAGCAAAAAGATTTACCATCACCAGAGTCGCCTATTGGTTTGAACGCTGGCCTCCCACTCGGAAGATACCGGGTTAGAATCCGGCGTACACCAATGAATTGTTCAATCTATATACAGTTAGTATAACAGCAACTAATATCACGTGCTCTGACGGTGAAGGAGAACACGAGGAAACCTACATATCTATGTGATGACCATTCATCGGACTGCTATGTGGAATGGTGAAGGCAATGCCAACACCACTACATTATAACTGATAAAGTCGTGTGGTTTACTGCTAATGATGATCACGACCCTCAGTCATGAAAAAAATATGATTTAGAAGAAGACGACTCCA
The DNA here is from genome assembly GCA_018246255.1 of Pachliopta kotzebuea. Lineage (NCBI taxonomy): Eukaryota > Metazoa > Arthropoda > Insecta > Lepidoptera > Papilionidae > Pachliopta > Pachliopta kotzebuea. Next base: position 5,439 of record DWLS01002803.1, on the reverse strand, counting down.
CGCTATCTCAATGCGGGATGGTCGAGTGAGACTCAAACGTCGTTAGCTGAATCTAAATATTAATCTTATATTCAATATCAACCCCACTGTAAACTATTTTCAGTGATTCACAATGAAAATTATTGTTTTTTTTTTTTAAATAATTTAAATCTCGGATTTATTAGCACATCTCTGTATGAAGGCAAGTAAAGACCAAAATCGGATAATATGAAGACTCCAAAACCTGAACATTTTTGAAAGCCTTGTATGTATGTTTCCTTTTCAATTATTCTTATATCACAAGCGGCCTAAACTAAATATTCCCACGTTATCAACTCATAGACAACAACGACAACGGACCATAGATAACAGTGCCATTTTTTTTTGTATATATTGAGTTTGCTTTTTAATCCGCTTTCTCTATTTAAAAAAATCAAACTTTTCCGCGCTGTTTTCATATATTACATCCTTTACAATCGGTAAATGCCTGAAGTACCAAGCGCTGAGTAAAGACAGCGGAGGACCGATTGGAGTGGAGACTTGGGAGAGGCATATGTCCAGCAGTGGGCCTTAATCGGCGGATGATAATAACATCCTCAACATTCTAACAAAATACTCAAACCTTGCCGCCTAACATAAATATATCGCTTTAAGACATCATAATAAATAGTAATATATATGATTTTTTACTTCACTATAATAATATTAGAATAAAAAATTACTATAAATGTGTGAACATATACAGTGTAAACTACTTAAATATATACATATTGGAGAATTGCTCTTAATTTATATAAATTAATTATTTCGTTGTATGAGGCGGGAGTTGTTTTTGTTTAAATGGTTTCGTTCTCGCCGCCGGCGCAGCTCTCGATAATGCTCAATATTTTTTAATATACTTTATTATTGAATATACAGTTTATATGCATTATATGCTTTAATGAGATTTCTTGTAATATTTATTATGAATATCGATCGATATTTAACTGATTTTCTCTCGCAAGGAGTGCACTTCGTGCGGGCGGCCGCTCGCACCACTTCTCGTTACGGTCTAATATATATAAATATTTATATGTTAAATGCAATTGAAGCTTAGTTTTAATATGTTTATATACATACGATGATGTGGATTTATGGAGAGGCTTCCTAACACAAGTTTATTTCGTTAACTCGCCGCCGCCTCTCGTTACCATAGATAATAAAACTGTCCGAAGCTGTCAAAGTGAAGTCCGTTATGGCGGGATTCAAATTTACAATGAGATTTATACAGGATAAGTGCAGATTTACTATTTAACCCGACGTCTATAAACGTCAATGTTAGATCAGTGCTCATTTGTATGATGTGTAGACGCGTCGATGGTTCGTTACTGCATTTCTGTTTGACGTGTATAAACGTCAACAGTGCCTCAACGCTCATTTGTTTGACGTGTATACACGTCATGACTAACTGAACGCTAAATTATATTTGTAATCTCGTCGCTATCAAACGCCGACACTCAGCAGGTGTTTAAGCAAGGCAAGCGTTGTACTCCGACAATAAATATAAGATCTGGCGAACAGAGACCGAAAACCCCGCCCCACCACTCTCCCCCCCGTTCGCATGCCATATTACATTAATTATAACAAATTAATACATATATAATAATAATAATAATAGAATAAACATTCAACCGGTACATTTATATTCAACCCCGGATGTATTGAAATCGGTATAATTATTTTGAAAACAATAAAGGAATTACTGTATGGTGCTATGAGAATTTTATTTACCGATGGGCCCTGTTAAATAATATCTAAAGTTTTTATATTGATCAGCGAATATACATATTATATGTAATGTATATATTTTGAAGTGTTAATGTTTCGATGCTGGAGTAAGACGGGGCTCATCGCAGCCAGACCAACGGCTCAATTTCATTTCTTACTGGATACGGGTAAACTCCAAAACTGTATTTACTATCGATTCCCACTTCAGGATCAAATAATATTTTCGTTGTGCACTCGGTTTTATATTTTATTAATAGTTTTATTGCATCGCAATATTTTTTTTATAATGGCAACACAGGAGACGTAATTGAAACCGTATATCGTTAAAAAAGGTTTTAATAGTAAGATTTAAAAAAAATCTACTTCTGTGTTGAAACTTAACTATTACACATAAATGTATAAATACACAGTACACGTATTTGTTTTATTGCCTTCCCCCTCTTTTCCCCCACTCCCTGCTTTTCGTGAGGATCTATTGAAAATTTGTAATTTACTAAACAAACCGACATTTTTAATTCAAATCAAACGCATTTAAAAACCTACAAATTGATTACAGCAATCCCTCCTATAACACGGTGGTGTTGCAGGACTATCCTTGTATAACGCGTTATGGACAAATAATACATATTTAACTTTTCTTACTAAAGTGGGTTAAGAATGAACTATCACACGAACAAAACATGTATCAGCATTGTTCTTACAATTCAAAAAAAAAACTGGCAACACTGATACAATAAAATAATTCTTTAACCATACAATTGAAACAACGTGCAAAGGCACGTGAAATTATGAACAGTACAAATGATAAATTTTACAGTACAGTAATATGGAAACACCGTGTTATATGAGGGAAAAGCTGTGTTATACAAGGGACTTAAAATCTTGTTACTAAAGTACTGCGTTATGGGAGGATTATTTATCGCTACAAAACCATTGGACTGAACAAAATGTATTTAAATTAAAATGTGTATATAAATATATATATATATGTATATATACAGACTAGCTCGAACGGGTGTCGTTTCTCTGAATATGTATATCATAAACCTTATTGGAGACTACCAGTGGATTGAATTTGCTGAAGTATATATGAATAAAGATTCTCAGAAGGTGATTTACCGAGGGTTATATAAAACAGCGCGAGGACCTGGTTTATGACCTGATGATGATACCTTTAATGTGGCGCTGATTAAGGTCATGTACGCTACATCATTGTTCTCTCCTTTATATATATGTTGAGTCATACCTGAGCAATTTCATCATATATCGAAGACTGTTAATATTATCGTTCCTTTGACATCAATTTAAATAAAACCATAGACAATAGATTTTTTAACTCTCAATAATATTCCGAATTGTGAAATAAATTTGTATGTATCACAGATTGTGTTTAGCTTGTTGGTCAGTGTTGCCATTTTTGATTAACGTCAAGGTTCCCTATACCGAGTCTATTCCTTTGGGTATCCGATTGTATATATAAATAAAAAAAAATTATTTGTGTGTAAGCAATATTAGCATTTTAAAATTTTCAAATAAAATCACATGTGAATAATAATCGCACTTCGTTTTATTTCTAACCACCGGCTGCGGCGAGGTGTCTGCAGATTTATATGGTCACCCAAGATAAAGATCTGTTACTAGTAAAATCATCATCATCGTCATCTGATATACGTCCACTGCTGGACATAGATCTACCCCACTAATGTGGGAGTTTGGGCCGTCTCTAAGGCGGGTAATGGGGTATGAAAAGGTCATCATCATTTCAACTGCTGGACATATATTTAGTGTGGAGTGTTATACAAAATGCTATCTCAATTACTAGTAATAATAAAATTACTAGTAAATAGAATTTTGCAAATTGCTAGAACTTTCAATCTATATTCTAGACTAATTTCACGTTCACTGCGGATATGTTTAATAAAATGCAGATAATATTTGTCAATCGAGAAGTGGAGCAGCTCTAGGATTGGATGGATTCCAGTAAGTTCTAATCGACATCTAGACTTTCCATTTGGATCGCCACGGTCATAGGTGACCGCGTTTTAGGGATGTTTTCGATCCACTATTACTGGCAATATTCATTAACCCGCATGGCCTTGCAGTTACACAAAATGATTTTTAGAAAACTTAAAGGTTTATTAACTGACGAGACCAGTAAAGTGGTTCACATGACTTTAAGTGATACGCTTACTCGTAACATGGTACTGGTTTTTTTTTTCCCTGCGTGGTTTGGGTCAGAGCTCTGGGGTTACATTATTTCTTTATTTCCAATTTTTGTTTTTATTTCTCTAACTCTCCATACTTCTTCCTTCTTTCATTCCATCTTCTCTCTCCCATGCTTCGCCTCTCATTCCAGCAGTCGCCTCATCTTTACAATTTAACTTATTTTTATTTTATTTTCCACACCTTTTCTCTTTACATTTTTTATAAGTTTGCGTCCTTTTATTTATTTATTTATTAACCTTTACAGTTTTCCCAATATGGTTTACAATTTATATTTTCAATATTTTACTTATCACTTGCTTACTTTCTACCATTTACTACCGTTTATTGACGCCGTGTGATAAGTTGTTAAGTCTCGTTACCCCAGTAATTTAGGGGGTAGAAATATGAACTGAGGCGGTACCTAGACGGTCACCAGCTACCCACATTAGTCTCCTTTCCGAGCTCTATTTCGGCATCTGCTCTTCCGCCAAATAATGGACAGGAAGTCTGGATGTGCACGACGGCCTGGTCCACCGCTGGGTCTCTCCTTACACTTGAAACGGTGCAAGTATTCGCAGAATCCTCCGTGCCCAGTGACAATCCGGACCAGACTCGTTTCCAGCTCCAGCCGGCGTGAGATAAGTTAAGTCTCGTTACCTCAGTAATTTCACTATCATACAGCTCCGTTTAATAAACACAGTAATGTTTGCATATTAGTATTTGGCAGTAGAAATAGGAGACGCGAGCCAAGTAATGTATACTGTTTTATAATAGATCCTAAACAGTTGCAATGATGCAGTGGACCTACATTTTGACCGAGTTTGCAAATTTTATCAACAAATTTTGTTAATATTTTCATCACAGTAATTTAAAATAGAAGAATACTGCACATGCAATGGTAATGTGAACGATGTTCTGTTAATGTTAATTAAGTATATGTTTATTATTCGTTGTGTGTATTGTTGTGTATGTGGAACTATATTGTATATAGCCAGTGTATGTATGTTGTAGATTTAATTTAGGCGTAAACAATTGTTGGCTAGTCAAAATAAATTTATAACGTTTGAGTGTTGTGTTGTTCAGGTGGGGCTGGGCATAGCGACGCTACTCACCTTCGTGCCGACGCCGCTGGCGGAAATATAGCAATACTAAAATTCAGTTTTGATATATGTAATCATATATTTTGACATTGTATACATGAATTTAATAAATAATAGGCAGAATTTTAATACATATATTTCATTGGCCTGTACAGATAGTTCGTTGTCGGTCAGCACTGACCGAAAAGGCATAGGACGTGTTAAATATAAAACAACGAAGAGAAACACAATTATTTATTCATATATATATATATGTCGTCGGAGGCGATACAGAAGTGTTTTTAAAAATTATGACGTCGCATTGCTGACGCTTACTTCCATCATGATGATTCATGTTGAAAGAAGACTACAAATAGAATCTGATCTCTGTTTATTGGTATTTCAGAGG
>DWLS01002802.1:0-17199 GCA_018246255.1 Pachliopta kotzebuea | reverse complement strand
GTGTTTGACTTGGACAGACTGACGACTGACCCTTGACCGACTGACTAACAACTTGAAGACCTGCGAGCGGCGGAGCTAACGGCGAGTGGGGTAAGTACACGCACGCACACGTAAATATCGGTGAACCTTGTGCCGCGGGCTCCCGAACCCGTACTTGTTCGGCACAAATATTATGTCACAAAAAACGAATTATTATATTTCTTACAGACAACGAACGGCTTAGCAATAATTATTACAATGTGGCAAAAGAGAAGCTATGAATAGAGACACGAAAGCCGATACCTTTGCCACAATCTGCTAACATTGTAATGCCTGTTGCGGCGGCGGGTTGCGGCGCGCTGGATCTGCAGACCTAATAATTATCACTGATTCCGATGGCTTTTGTGATATAATTACAAACAGGAACCTACACTTGTATAGAATATAGATACGCAATTGGCAGGCAGTAATGTATGCAATTACTTAACCTTAGCAAACGTTAATTGCTCCTGATTCTGTGTAAAGCAATATTAAAAGTGTAAATTGGCGTATCGTTACCCGACCTCCGGTAGGCGGCGGAGGTGAAGTATACCATTTCTACTGTTTCCCGCAGCTTGACTCGCGTGCAGTTTAACGACTTTAATTTTAACTAAATAAAAATGTAATTATAACCTCCTTCATGCCTGCAATATATTTTGCTAAACCGTAGCATAAAATTCTTATTACTGGTTATGTGTGACGTGACATAATAAATATAAGTTTTAAAGTACTAGTGAAATTACTAGGCTAATGAGACTTGACATCTCATGTCTCAAAAAGACGATCGCAATGCGGGGCTGTGTACATGATACTACTTAGCATCACTGTCAATAAACGAATCAAATATTACAATAATTGAATGAGTCGACAGATTAGTACAATATGATATATAATTTCAACGGCAATAATATTTCAATCATATTCCATTAATGTGTGATCGTCGTCAGACTGCCCCAATCGACGGAACCGCTGCATGACTTTGCGTTAGCTTTAAATTAACGCAATCTGCCATCAAAATGGCAATCCAAGACATTTTAATTTTGGATCAGCAGTCAATGATAAAGAAGGCGTGTTCCAGTAGAGGACACAGACCACTTCGCATAATAATGGCGTTTGGAGCTGGTGTGGCCGTCACGCTGCCCCGGCGAGGACCGGCGGGCATTGCTCCTGCCGCTCTTAGGAAAATTATAATACGCTTATTATGTCTTAATGGACATTTGTGAGGGGAGTTTTTCAGATAAAAAATTACAAGTAACACAAACGAGCCTATACCGTGATAATCATAGAATTGTTTTAACTAGGTCTAAATATATATCATTATTACCAATCGCTATCACAAGGATGGCCGTTTGATCATTACACTGAAATAATCTGTGTTATTGAACAACAGAAAGAGGAAAAGAAAATAGATATCTGACTCACAAAGAATAGATACCATTTTGACACAATCTTTAAGTAAACTGCAATAAGCAAATATAAACACTCCCATCTTTTATTAAAGTAATTGTATTTCAAATTGAGTATTGATAATGAATTGCAGTTTAACGCGTACCTATATTTACACGAACTACTGTAATCAGTTATCTCGAGCCGCAAGGCAGAGTAAAAAGAAACAAGCTGTAAGACTGGCTTGTGTTGCCCTGTCCAGTACAACTATAAAATCTCGATGCAACAGTCATCCGATCCTTTTCTTTTCTCACCACTCTTTAAATGACCTACTCCAAAAAGTTTAAATACTCTTTTTGTAATTAAAGAAAACCTAATGAATGAAAACGTTAAAATATTTCGACTTTGCTTTTATTATACAAAATTGCTGTAAAATGTCGTCCTCCATTTCGCATTCATGTAGATAACTCGTAACAGCTTCTCTGTCATATGCACATGGGAAGTTTCATCTCTAGTATATCGTAGATCTACCTGATCGCTTCGATTTTCTTTTAACACCCGTCCATTATTAACTTTCTCCAAGAAACAACTAATTACAAAGTCTCTTTAAAAAAGATATATCAATCATCATCCAGTTCTTATTTACTATTCAAAGGGATTGATATAACACTTCTTGAAAATGCCAATAATAAGAATTAAGAATATCATAGAAAGTTCAGTCAATAAGAACGCTGATTAGAAGCAGTGATGCCTGCGCAAGTATTTCTTGGACTTCAATAAAAGATGTGTAATTATGGTATACATTTAATAAATGTAAACCTTTTTACAACCGGATTCCGCAACAAATACACATTCACTTAGAATTGTTTGCAGTAAATTGAAGCGTTATTCGCAATTAATGAACCTTCGGCGAAGTTCCTGCATAATGCGTACAAGCGTAATAAAAATACGCGGCGCGTTACGGCGCTGACCGTGCACGCGCGCAGCCGACCCAATAACGCCATTACGCGCTAGCGGCCCCCATTCATACACCGCGATATTTATAAACGAAGATAACATGTGCCATAAAAATAATACCAAGACATACAAAAAATCCCTAAGGTGTCGGAACAAAACTTGTTTTACAGAACAAATTTAGAAATGGAAAGTTCCCGTTGAAGTTGTTTCTTTTTTGAGTAGTTATAAGTAAAAATCGAGGGCATCTTACTATTGAGAACCCACAAAGCTAAAAATGTTGCATGTTTGCATACATTTTGAATGGAATATTTTTATTAATTACCTTGGCAAGGTCCCGGGTAGTCGAGGACTAAATGCTTGGCAGGTCGTCTGCAAGCACGTCGCCGGAGACGGCAGAGGGATCGGTAGGTGCGTCCGTCGGTGCCGCAAACGGGTCCGGCGCGCCGACAAGCCGCTGCGCACACGCAGCGCGCCCGGCCGCCGCGCAACACGCACCGCCTGCCGCCGCCGCACGAAACACCGGCGCACGATTCTAAAAAGCACATCGTTTAAACCACAAAAAAATATTAATAACATGAATAAATTACGAAGACGTCATCCATCAAAGTTTTTTAGGATAGGATCAAACTCGCGTCACGTTGTAAAGGCATAGAAATCGTAACCTGTACAAACAGGCAATGAACTAATCCATTACGTTAAATATTCAATTGTTCCCGAATACATCTATGAAAACAACGTCGTAATCTTCTAAAAAAAATTTAATTCTTATATTTTATTAAATAGCTTTAATTATGTGCGATTTCCCTCTTAATTATATCTATACAATAAAGAGCCGTGTAAAATAATAAAAACGTTTGATAATTTTGTATTTTTAATTATTTTGGGTTTATACTGAAAACGAGGCGTTGGCAATCTCCCAAGATTAAAGTCGCGATAACAGACTAATTAACTAGACTAGACAAACTTGCGAGAAATTGTAATATTGTAGTCATCAAAATTCATTTGAAGACAGCTAAAACTTTTTGATTACTATACATTTGAAAGCACAACAAAATGTTTTAAAGTGGATTATTGATTCACATTTCATTAGAGATCAGACAAAAAAATGATTAAGTACTTTCCGCTTAAGGCGAAGGCGCTTGGATAACCGGATATCGAGATTATAACTACAAAAACTTTAGAGACACCAAAGCTGAAAATGACAAAAAATAATAGCGAACCTTTTTGTGTGTAAGCAGTAAAACACAGCCTTTCTCGTGTTCACTGTACATATGTACGTGTGTGGTTTTTTTTTATCCACACAGACGCACTTTATCCTGTATTCGTTGTCGCTATTGAATAAAGTGTATTCAAAGTCAAAATATTACCACTCATATGTGTTGTTACTAAGTGTATACGTTACTATGGATTCAATATATAAGGTGTATGTTAGATAAGACAAATGTGATCGTCTAAGAGAACTGTTTTGGTGCATACAAACATTGTGAGTGTAAATAATGTTTTACTTTAGTCATATAAATTAGAACAGACGGAGAATTTAAATTACATTTCAAATAGCAAAAGCCTGTATTTGAGTGTTACGGGTGAAGTGGAAATAATGCGAATGTCCAAAATATTTACAATACTACTCTTTAAAACCGGTACGGGCGCCGTATGCGCTCGTTAACATGTCTGATTGGGTGTCCGTCTGTACTGGTAGAGATGTATGAACGAATAATACCCAGAAAGCCGCCCGGCGGCGCCGTCGATTTGAGTCTATTGTGAACATAATCCTTCGTAACGAAAGCTGCCATTTACAATTTTCCTGCTTTGAGGGGAACGAGTTTCGAATAAATAAGATAATACTATCACAAATTATCGGTTCCGGTTACATGAAATAAACAAATATCTCAAATTATCTACGTTCTATTTCGCTCAAATATACAAAAATAAATTCATTTCTATGTTTATTAATGAACACACACAAATTATATACTTTAGTAATATATTTAGGTATAGATTAATATTCCCTGTGCTTAATTAGCCTATACATATACAAGCATAATCGTACTTCTTTCGCTAACTGACTATCAGATCTCTTAGTTTGCCTTATGTATCTAGTTTTAGACTACAGTTTCGTGTTAGAAAAACGAAAAGACTTAATAAATTATATATTAGTGAGAGACATAAATAAATGATTTAATATATTATTTAAATATGAGAGAATTTTTGTTTCATTTTACAAAGCTTCCATTTAATAGTTATTTAGTAGATATTACTCTATAAAAGACGGGCGCTTATTGTGACAACGACTAGCAGCCGAGTCTTTTATGAATAACGACATCGTGAATGAATATATGAATGATGATGTATGAATGAATAGACAAGACACTTCATTACTGAGTCAACTTTTGCATGCCTATCGGGCAATGCGCCCTCGTTCCAATTCGTACGTAATATATGTATGTGCATATATAGTGTCCGTAGTCGCGTGTAGTCTTTCTTAAGTAATAGCAATAAAACAGCACATGTACGAATACGGAAGTTAAACGATTGGATAATAAAGAATATAAAAATTATTAAAATAATTGTCATGTGGTAGAAACATTTTAAGAGCCTTATGTTTATGTTATTAGTTGATAGACACTCTCCGCACAGCATTGGCCTTCCGCAAGAATTTCATCAACGATCCGTTCTGAGTATATGTAGAACGTATCAGGTAACTTCTAATGAACATTCTGCAACTCTCATAATCACAATTTTATGAAAAGAAAATATGCAAAATACCCTTCAGCATCATCAACAGCCTACTTCCTAAATCATAAAATAACAATTTCGAATCTGATAATTTTTTAAGCTCAGAATTACGTGTAATTAAAAAGTATTAGATGCAAAAACGTACAATAAGGCAAAAGCATAGATGTAAGATACAATTAGTATTAAAAAAAATTAGGGCGTTCGTCAGGTCTTACCATCGCACGCAGTGCAAGGCACACCACCAGAGAGCGCCTTGTAAAAGAATATTTCGCCACTGTCAAGGTCGCGGGGGCTCCATGCGGCGGGGGAGCGGTCTGCGCCGGCGCAGCACTCCGCTCTCCCCACGCGCAGCGCCGCCACGGAGCTGCAGCGACCTCCGCGCTCCATCCCCGACCAGCAGATCCCGGCTGAGGACAAAACACACCGGTCACATTTACGATCAATTTGATTAGTGTAATATCAAAGCCAGAACAAAACAGTATGTAAACAAGCTCGTCACCGCCAGCTAAAAATAGATGCGAATTGCACAAATATTGACTCCGAACGAGAGGTGAACGCGGGTAGGCGGGACAGGGACGGACGGGACGCTCCGCTGCACCCCGCGGCCATCACGCAACTGCAATCACCATGCCTTTAATCTATTAAGATCTAGAAGTGGAATATCCTATGAATTCAAACTATACATCCACATTATCATGATGAAGTATTAACCAATTAAACATATTGTAAAATTACGTTGTACGATTGTAAAAGATATACATTTGTGTTGAAGGTTTCGAAGAGCTGGGCGACTTTTGGAGAATGAACTAGATTAAAGAGGAAATCGTGAGAGGGCGACTATTAGGGTTACGAGATAATAAAAATGGTTCAGCATCGATGTTTCAGGCGAGATATAAAGAGCAGATGGTTTGGTAGCGGCCGAGAGCCGTATTCGGTCGGATTCCGATGTGAGGTGAGTCACGAGACGCGCTAGACGCTCCGCAGACACCGTGCTGCGGCGAGCGGCCGCCGGCCGCCGACCGCCCGCCGACCGGCCCGACCACAGCCCTACAAGGATATCCGATCGTTGGCTACACCACGCGCGCTCATTTTATTTTCACCATGTGCTTTCGACATATTAACTTACAAATCAACCTTCGTCACCCGACCTGCAAAACTTCTTACTTCCGTAACAACGACTGACATTTCACCTTCGCTATATAACTAACGTCCCCAAATCGTTTATTTACTAAAAAAAATTGACAGTGTTAACTTTACCAAAAAAAGTGTATGTATAAAATTTAAAAAATTGTTTGTAAACTTTTCTCAATTTCACAAATGTAAACTTCATTAATTTAATGTTGATTCATTATTATGTATAGATCATTCGATAAACAACTATAGTTTTAGATTTAAGTGGGAAGAGTCAGGGTCGGGCGTACGATGCGACTTACGTGCTGTCGCGATGATTTTTTTTAATCACCTAGCGACGAGATGGTAAATGATATACCTGTTAAAATGTGATGCTAGTTAGGATAATATACTCAACACCATGTTGTATCCACATGAGATAATAACCACAGTTAACACGCTATTGATTGCCGGAAGAAACTAGACGCTGCGGTGGTATTTAGACGGTGACCGGCATCAGAGACTACCGTTAAAGCATTTGTTGCAATATTTTTTTATAAAAAAGAATCAAAATACTTACGTGTATTGGTAATCGGCGGTAAAAATGCAAATGAAACTGAATAATGATTTGAGCGGCGCGGCAGCGGGCGGCGGGCGGCCGTTGACTCACGGACGGACGCGCCGCGTATCTTATCTTTATAAATAATTATCATCGGGGGCCGCCGGATCCGTCACAGTTTAGGCGCCACTTTTTGGAACTGAATGCGAATCCGGCTCCAGAGGTGTGCACCTTTGCCAACTGACGTGTGGTGTTATTTACGGCGCCTATCACTAGAATTTGTACTAAAAAAATATACACGTGTGATTGTGTTAAAAATAAATTATACACTTATTACAGCGTTCCGTTAATATTGTTTGTCATAAATTTAACAAGAATTGAAGCGTCGAGCGCTTGGCGCCGAATGGCTATTTCTCATTTCATATCAGTTGAACTATTACAAGTCCTATTGACCTGCACTAAATTTGAATAATTTAATTACAAATAATGTATATAAATAAACAGGCCTTCTTTCCTCACCAGAAAATGGTTCGTTTATACTCGATGGGGATCGAGAGTTACTCTTTAAAAAGGAAAGAGCATAGGACACCCTCATAAACCATCACAGCTCATAATTATGAGCTTGCGGGTTAGTGTGGAGCCAGAGCCTCGTTTATTGATTAACTCTATCTAATTTAATTACTGCATATTAATTTATTACTGAGTTCATCATCGACTCAAAATGTCTACTTGTGCTATTTACATTTATTTTCATTCGAGTCCATTTTGAAAACCAAAAACTACAGTACCTAAAAATCGTGTTTAAAAGCCAATTATTTTTTTTACATACAAAGGAATGCAATTACAAAAGAATGACCTTGTCTGTGCACTTCAATGTTATAAAATCCGTTTTTAATACTATTTTTATGCATTCATTCGAGATGATATTTATCCGGTTACAATAAAATGTTATGTTCTTTGAACACATTATTAATATTATACATATATTTCACAATCAACAAAATTATTTTAATAATTTATCATTGGTTTTTAAAGAATGATAATAATTGTACAGACGTCTTTATATCTAGTGTATAGTTTGTATTGATATTTATATATCATTACAGACATTCAAAGACATGTTGAAAACAAACCAAGTTGTGAGTATATTTTGGATGTTTTAAAATTAAGGTCTAATGTTTAATTAAAATCTTACTCTATGTTATAATTGATGAGGGCCGCATGATGTACTTTTCGACTGTTTTTTTTAATATGTAAAACGATGAAACGAAATTTAATACTTCGCCTATCAATAGGAGTAAATGATGCCTGCTCATAACTATATTTTAAGTAATATTTATCACAATAAACTCAAGTGATTTAAAAAGTTTTTATGACTTTTCCTTATTTGTTTTACATCAATTAATTTATGTTACATGCACAATATGCAATTTCAAATGCTAAAAACTATACAGAAGTTTTTTTTTTTTCTGTCATGAATTTTTAATAAAATGACTGACCGTTATGGTTATTTCTAAAGTTGACTTTAATTACAACAAATTTTAAACAAAAGTAAGCTTTTAAGGGTCACGTACGGTCATCAATTATATTACTGCAAAAACTAAAGTAAATAAATCAAGATTGGCAAAATTGTTGAATCTTGTACAAGAATATTAAAAAAAGATCAAGTGAACGAAAACGTTAAATAAATCCTTGTATTCCCCAAATATATTTTGCTCGTAAAACCAAAATAATGTAGTAGAGCTTTAATTATAGTTTCCACATTCGTGAAATTTTCTGATAATATAGATTATAAAGATATTATCATCAGGTAAAATACGACTAAACTTTCGAATGAGAAAAGTCCGATTGATTTTTCAAATATGTAACGTTAAACATCAGACTATTCAGTGTTATCAATACATATTAATTTGGCTCTGAATATTAAAAAAAAATACTTTGTCGTGTTCTATAATGCCGGTTAACGTAGTATTCGATGCAGCGCTGCTCGTTATGTTTATATATAATTAAGAAAATTTTTCGTTCACTTTTACATTTATAATTTATGAAAAACGTATAAAAAGTTTAATTTGAAGAATAAACGGTTCGCTCTGTTGTACTTGTGCGAAGTAGATTAGCGTATATATACGAAGTGATCGAGAAACAAACAAGTCGTCACGGATCGGCCCGGGGACGTAAATAGACCGGCCGCACTTAATTCGGTTCTTCCACTCGCGTTATTTCCAGCTATATGAATGGAACATAAATAGCCATTGTTAAAACTGTACCGTTAATTATATATCTTCGTTTTAATCAACCATTTAGTTTATATTTAGTTGGTGGTAACTACCAAAATCATAATTTAAATCTGTCGTTATAAGGTCATCACTGTTTCGGATATGAACATACCAGAGGCAAAACGACATCGCCGTTTACTAATTCATTATCACTTACCACAATATAAAATTTAAATCAAGTATAGGTTCATTGTATTGAAAATATATATAGATAACATTAGTATATAATATAATTATTTTTTTTTATTAGAAACACTGTGATGTATAAGGGTAAACATAATTGAGTCTTGTATATGAATTATTTTACACAAAATAACAGCTACGAATCACATAAACAATGGTTTCTTTCAAAAAATAAACCATTTTAAAAAAAGTAAACAAATTAACGAAAACTGTTTTATCCGGTTAAGCCGGTTGTATAGGATAATAATGTCTAAAGTCAAATTATTGCTGCACACTATTCATAATTCTAAAACACGACCACATGATAGCTAAATGTATTATTTTTATCTACATGATCACGAAAGTGTAGTTACTATCATAAAAAACAATTTTTGTTCATAAACTGTACATAAATTTAAAAAATTACTTAAAATGTTATTACTTTTATGACAGTGATGTTTTTTTAAGAATTTATTAATACAAAACTCGACAACTTGTCCTGGAAACAAACTAGGTATCTATGTCTTAAGCAATTCGATAATTACTTCGCCTCTGCATTTGGTACCACCTAGACTTTCCAGTAAACAAGTCAACCTTTGTTTGTAATTATATTTTGTAAATACAATAGAATTATCTCATTATTTCCAAGTTATCCAGACGTTTCTAAGTACCAGACAGTTACTGTCGTCAAGGGATGTTATAATAGTATGCATTATCTGCCTCACGACGAAAGGTAGGGTCCCTAATTTAAAATTGTGATTGTCTGGCAGCCTTCGGTTGACCTAGATTTCGGTTCTGGGGCACCGAAGGACAGATTTAAGCAGGTGTCTGGAGCAGAAGTATATTTTGCATAAAGCTATAACCCTCCGTCTAGTCTTACGATTATTGAAATGAGTTGTCTGCGGTTACTGAATAATTTTGCGACTTTGTTACTGAACTGTCCTTATTGTTCGTTTGAAACTTTAATTCTGTGGGTTTAGCCTTATCAGGTCGTCTCCGTATTTTGTTTTTCATTTAAATGATAAAAACTTATCAACTAATCAATAAAAATCAATCCATTTTTCGTGCTACCGAATCGAATACTTATTAAAAATAATCAGATCAAATAGATTATATATTATCTATTTGATCTGATTATTTTTAATTTGAAAGAAAGTTCATATAAATATATTTTAGAATATATTTCAGTTTGCCGGGTTGGTGACTTATTGAAATAACAAGACGACAAATGCTGTCAGTCCATTGATATGGTATGTAACTTCGAAAATGACACATAACCATGAGAATTCCTGATTGTTTGCCAAAAGTTTCTTTGCTACAAAATGTTAAATTTAATGATACATGCGGATGTGCACCCAATGTATCATATGACGAGTTCATTCCTCAACGGAAACGTGGAAATTTTTTTTAAATATTCATCAATCATATCTCTAAAAGTAATTATTTTTGAAGTTCACATCAATCGAATCAAAGAAATTTATTTTATAAACATAAATTGAAAGCTAACTTATGTTATATGTTTACCAAACCATAATAATATAGAATTTTTCCTGGGAAGTATAATATTTCTTTATAAGACGAGACGAGCAAGACGCTCACCTGATGGTTAGTGATACGCTTACCCATAACAACATAGCGCTGACTAAGACGCTATACAAACAACTACATTGCGCTCGTCGTCTTGAGACATAGAGTATTAATTCTTATCACCGCAGTAATTTCTCTAGCATACAGCACCCTCTAAACCGGAACACAGTAATGTTTTGACGTTACTATTTGTCGCCTGCGATAAGAAGTGCGGTGGATGGTCACGGGTAACGTAGACCTACCGCAAGTATTGTACTGTGTATTTTGGACACTCCTTTCGAAGTTATGAACTTTAATCAATTTTTAAAATTAAAGACAGTTTAAACACTATATTTAATCGCAGAAATAGTTTTAAATGGGAAATTATATAATGTTTTTTCTAACTATATTATTACATGTTTTGTATAAAACTTCTAAGACTTTCCAAAATTGCGATCTGTACTTTTTGATTTTTATAAATTACACTTAACGTTTACTAACATAAAAAATATTTATAGAAAATGCTCCATATGAAATATGTAATATATAGCTAGTTAGCTAGATTCTAGTACATAATCCGTAAGACTACAACGCCGTTGTGGAAAACGAAATCCTTATAATCAGTTGGGTGTAAGATTATGAGTCAAGTTTTAAACATCTATATATTTAAGATTACATTAAACTGCACCCAGTTTTCGCCTACGTTATATCGGACACGCCATAACTCATTGTTCAATTTGTCATGGTACAATGCAATATTTGAATTTAACATCCACGAGCCCGAACCAGTCCCAATCAGTCAGGCGAGCGCGCGCCCCCGGCGACTGCGCCCTACATTCACTAACC
The DNA here is from genome assembly GCA_018246255.1 of Pachliopta kotzebuea. Classification (NCBI taxonomy): domain Eukaryota; kingdom Metazoa; phylum Arthropoda; class Insecta; order Lepidoptera; family Papilionidae; genus Pachliopta; species Pachliopta kotzebuea. The sequence goes on along the minus strand of DWLS01002802.1, from coordinate 5,583 downwards.
GTTTTGTTCACATTTTCTCTCCTCGCGCGTTCTTATCAACTGCAACCGAGTATATTTAAGCTCATAGTTTGTTCATGAATCAGCATTCTGCGAAAACTATATGAAAATAAACTTTTTTAGAAGAACCCAAAATTTGAACATAAATCATGCGTAAGCGTAAACTCAACCTTTTCTGTTAAAACTACTATTTAAAAATGTCTTAGATTATACGTCAAAAAAAGTAGTTTATCACAAAGATTCTACAGAAATTACGAGAGCAAAAAAAATTATTTTCTCGCCCTCAGAATTGAATGTTTTTAATTTTAATGAAACTAACTCCGAAGTATGCGGTTTCATAAAAACCATCGGAATAAAATCCTCAGCAAAAAGTTACGCGTGGTCATGCAAAAAATAAACTTCTCGCAACCTCTAGTGATTTAATGTTAAGCTCATGATTGAAATCACATCGACAAAATATATATCAATCTGAGTAAAATACGGCGAGGTAATGATAGATTGTCATTAGCTTATTTCTTGTTTGTTGTAAACGTAATGATATAAAACTATTTCGCTAAAAAAGTAACTGAGTGTTGTCGACATTATTGCGTCCGCGAGTATACGTATATAATGCACTTATAATGATAATATACTTCACAAATATTCACTTCTAGACATACAAGCAATTTTTAAAAAAAATTTTTTTATAAATATGTTATTCAGAAATTATTGTACAATATTTGTAAGTTGTATAATTAATTAGTTTTCAAAGAAACATATGCACATGTGTATTTCAGTGACGTAGTAGCTCCAGTATAACTGAACTAATTTTTAAGTTCGAGAGTTTTTTTACTTATTTACAATTCTGGGTTGATCCTCAATTTATAAGATGTCTTCGCGTCATAGGATGAAGATTACCATCACGAGTTCTTTTCAATAGCAATAAGTTATCATCGGAGTATTCTAAATGTTTATGTGAGATTTTTCTTTATTCATTCGTCAGTTTTAAATGCAGTTGCCTTATTTATATTTACCAGTAAATAGTTCATGTATATGTATATTACATGTCAGCACACCCTTGTCTTAAGATTAAGGTATAAAAAACTTTTCAATTCATACAATAGCGTTGCCGATGGACCGGCGGCCGCATCTCGGCGATACCAACGTGACAGTGATGCGAATAGCTCGGCAAAAAACGTCGATACAAGAATAACTTAATGGATAACTTGGAAATTATTAGGCCGGAAGATCTAGTAATAATGACGTCGCCAGTCCGATGGAACGTTACAGTGAAGAAAAAAAAACATTTAAGATGTTGTTCCGGCGCTCATTTTCACGGAATTATTTGTATGTTGTAAACGGGCGGAGCGCGCATAAATCTCGCGAGGCGATTGAATGCAGACGCGTAAGCGTGCCCGTGCGCATAATTCAAAGGGGCGATCACCAGGAATCGGTGCTTAACATGCAGACGGTCGCGTTCATTCCAAAGTAATAAACCCGTTAGCGGCGACGTAATAAGCATATCGGTGACCACTAAACAACACATTTGAAGCACTGGAATCATGCATTAATACGTTCGAGTACTTACACATGCCAACGCAACGCTTCGTTATAAATTCAATATGCTACAAGATACGCGACCGCTCGGTTCACATAACCGCCACCTATATCTTGACTGCCGCATATATATGTACTGCTTCCATACTATAAACTTATGGTTAAGCATAAACAGAAGCTTTCGCTTACAAGGCTACAGCCACTATCCAATATGCTGACAGGTAACTGGATAAGCTGATACCTAAACTAACAGATGCCTGCAGTTGAAATTAATTGTCAGTTGTCGATATCGAGGCGGTCCGCACCAGCCCGCAGGTGCAGCGAGGTTATTCTGATACTTGGTTACTTACAAATCATCACCGGCGCTGGATCGCCTCCGCGGCCAGACGTCGCCGCTCTTTAATATTTATTTACACATGCAAATGCTCACCGCCCGGTCAAAACAACTGTGCGACCACTGCCCCGCTCGCAGTGCCCACATTCGGCCATTCGTAATCGAAAATTAGCTCCTTGTATAAATATATGCAACATGTCGCTATCCAACGAATGGCATATCAATATTTTCAATTTTTATTGTTTTCTTTCCTTCGTACCTTTCTCTGGCTGCACCTAACGGTAAAATATTCATGTTCCTGCATATTTCGTATTAAATTTACAGGCAAAAGTAAGCAGTTTTCTAAACAGTATTTCTTCTCTTTTCTTATATCTTTAAGTAAGTATTGTTTAAGTTTATAGAGATGATAACTTCTTCAAAAATTATTCGTATCACATAATATACAACATGAGAAGCTATCTGCATGATTCTGCTTTAGTGCACAGAGAGTTAGTCAGGTCCTTGAACGATAGTTCTTGGAACATCAAAAACATAGTGTACATCAAAAAGGTTTTATGATAGACATAAAAAATTAAGAACATTTGTAATTGTATTCTTTACGCAACATTATATTAAACATTACATCATTTATTTGAGATTATCATCACTGGCCAAAAGTACAATAAAATATAGCACCTATCTTTATATTAAACTTCTATATATAATGCATATTGCAGTTGTTTCAACACTAATATTCTATGTGATATACGAAACATCATAGCTTATGATTCTCACCTTATTTCATCACCATTCTTCAGATGGTCTAATAATAATAATAAAAAAGTGGTGAATTGGCAGGAATGCATGGTAATTTTTAAATCGTAGTCATTTTAGATGTTCATGAAATCATACGCCCGAAATTATTAAAAGTTTTTGTAAACAACTTTTATCTACCAAAAAGAGCTTCAATTTTATTATTATGTTTATACATTTACTGCCGTAAATGTGTTTTAGTTTGTAACTATATCAATTTTACACAACACGAAAGTTGATAACGTATAAAATCAGAATTATACACAATGTATAAGATTAAGTGGAGCGCATCAGTGTGGCTTAACTAACGTACAGACGCTTTGCGAGTGTATATACGTATATATGTAATTGATACGGCTGATAGGGACGCTCTAGTCCCGCAGCGGATGTTTTCCAGACAGACTGATATGTTATTCAGTTACGTGGATATTAAATGCGCAATTCTAGGTGCTAACACGCCACTAATTTCACTCGCACGTCTACCGAGACTTACTTTTTTATAGATAATGCAAAGCAGGGCTCGGAATTAGCTGCTGGGTGATGAAGTTTGAAGAATTGACGTCGAGTTAAAGAATCTCGGTCAAGTGTCTATACGAGTTTTGCAAATCGCAGTTTATTGAGTGCCCGTTTGTGCACAGCCGAGCCGCTTGCTACTCCAATGCAGTAAAATTTCGCTTACCAAACACTGAATAAAACGTTCACATTTTTGGTGAAAATTGTTAGAAATACATAAACGTTGTTTTATAATACTTACAAATGACTTAATCATCTTCATAGATTATAAATTTTTATATATTATCACACAATACTTCAGTTTAAAATTACATGTTTTCAAATAACGGATTGTTGACAATTATTTCTCATAGGTACAATTTATATCGAAAATGTCTTAGTGGAATTTAGTTAGATTAATCAAATGTTTTAATTAATCTTTTGAAAATTGTTTAAATCTTTTAACAATTATACTGAGTTTATGCTTTAGAGAATTCCGCATTATGAAACGTCTTCGTCAATTCTTTGTTTCAGTAAATCTAGGTATGACTTGCGCTACTATTAACAAACTGGTATCTAAGCTATTTTTATGATCATAAGGTATTTTGAAATAACTTCATAATTAATTTTTTAATTAAGATTCCTTATGGCTCTAAAATCTGATAAGTTATTTCAATAATTTCTCTAATTGTCTATTATGAATATGATAATTAAGTTTCAGTTTACATCCACTCGTGAGTAGACTCTTGCAATAGCGTTATTGCTCGTTAAGTGCTAATAGTTTTTATATACATAATGATGTGGAATTTAATTTATTTTATGATTTTTTATACACAAAACGTATCGCCGCGAAAGACTGCCTCTTTTTATAGTGATCTTTGTATGAAAAGAAATATACGGAAACTACAATCTATTTAAATATCTTTTAATAAACCATAATATTGAGAATGTACTTAATTCAATATATATGTAATAATAATGATAATACAGAATACATTCTCTTTCGTTTAATTTATTTATTTTACAAGACACTTAATCAATTTTTAGTTATTGATAGTTAACATCTTAACATTTATCAATTATTCTGTATACGTTTTATTTTAACCGTTTTATAATTAAGTTATATACTTTGATACCCCTTTCCTTATCTTTTCTATCAATGGAATATGTGTTATAAAAGATTGTTAAAATTAAATATTTTAATTGAATTAATTATGATATTCGTAATAAAACTAACAAAAAATAATATCAATCAAAGTGACTTTCATTCAATTTGTTTTTCAAAATAATGATTCATATTACTAAGGTTAAGATAATTTTTACTTCGATCAATGTTTTTAATTTTTTTTTTTATTCTGCGTTATATCAGAAATGTGCTAGTTTAATTCGTCATAAAAACCAGAATTTTGTTTTTCTGTATTAAATCTACAATACCCAAAGGTACTTCAATTAGAATTCTCATAAATTTCAATAATGCTTATGAAAAAACTCAATAGAACGAGTGACAAAATATTATTGATAATAATAATAATAATATAATAATTACCTTAAATAAATTAAAATATAATAAAAGTGTGCAATAAGTTAAAAATATTTTCTATATTTTATAAAAATTTATTTTACACCTTTATTATTTTACGTTTTTTGTTCGAGCATATATTTTGTATAGCATATATTTAAAAAGGATTAAAAATAACTGTGAGTATCTTTATACATTTTGAAGTTATTACTTAAAAAAATATTTAAAAAACGTTACTCGGAACGCAGAACTTTATCAATTAATAACAAAACAATTTTTTGTTTTGTACCAAGAATTGCATTCACGAGCGATCGTTAAATATGAAAACGAGTCACCAATTATTGTTAAAAGTTGTTTGTATTATTGCAAGTTAATTAAAAGTATTGTTAATATTTAGTAATAATTTTTATGTACACAAATTTGCATTTTAGTAACTCAAATGTCTCTGGAAAATTTGTTTGCTCAATGATATCGAGTACATTAATCGGCGCGTTATCTCGAGTATGTTGAATTATTGAAGTTGTAACACGTTTATAGCTTGTTACGGCTCGTCAATGAGATAATTTCAATTGTTAAACTTTTAAATTATATTTCAAAATTACTAAATATTTTTTTTATTAATGGCAACTCTTAACTTTTTATTACAGGAAAAAACTCTTTAATTGTTTTGCTGAATTTTATTTTTCAATAAGAATCGTTTTAAGGAAAAGTAATTTTTTTTTTGTGTATTTTTAATAATGAGGGAATGTTTGTATGTGTGTTGGAACTGATGTATGTAGTACTGACCTGCGGCCGGGCGGAGGACGAGGGGCAGCACGAGGAGCGGCAGTAGGGGCAGCCGCATGCTCGTGTTAGCGTCGCATGCCGGCGCGGGCGCTGTGCGCTCGCCGCCCGCCGCCGCGCCACTGTGACG